>JAQZBX010026400.1:18549-29079 GCA_029593785.1 Cabassous unicinctus | reverse complement strand
TCAACTCTATTCCAAAGTCAGTAGAGGAAGGGCCAAATACTATCTGAGGGAGCTGCTTTGGGAATCTGCACACCAGGAGAGAGTTGCACATTATCCAGGAGGGAGAAAGCCAGAGAGACAAAGAGGCCAAATGAAAACTGAGTTTTTTACCCCTGTGACTGGGAACAGCACATATACCCCATTCTTAAGGTGAATAGCCTTAGTAGAACTTCTGGCTCACTACAGCCAACAGAGTGGGAAAGAAAATTCTGCTCCATGGAAGAAAGAGAGGTAAGTCCAGGGTAGAGCATGGCTTCTTTCAATGAGTTTGGCCAGCTAAGCTCCATTTGAATCTCAAAGAGATGCCAGCCAGCAACAATGTGGCCCCTGGGAGAGCGGAGATTAGATCTGAAAAGGCAAGCTGTCACACCCAACCAGGGAAAGAGGTACTAGGTCAATTAGGGGCTTGAGGGAGACAGGTGCCTAACCAGCCCTGGAGACAAGGAAGCAAAAAAGATAGCCAGGAAAAGTTTAGAGGACAAACTTGCCTGAGAGAGAGGGGATGGGGAAAGCCACATTAGCTTTCAGTAGCTTGCCAAACCTATGGAGTGGGTATAGCTCAGTGGAGAAATGCCTGCCTCACATATACTAGGCCCCTGGTTCAATTCCTGGTACCTCATAGGAGAAGGGTTCCATAGAGTGATCTACTCAGTTGTGAAGCACCCAGCTTTTGCCCAATGATAAGGAAGTTATAGACTGATTTTTTTGTTTTCTTTTGTTTTAGATCTGTTTTTTTTTAATTTTTATGATTTTTTATTTATTTTATTTTTTATTCTTTGTTTTATTCACTAAAACTAGGTACATTACCTATGAATGGAAGGCTGCAGGGTGATTGATTGAAGAACATTGGCAACCTGAGATGGTTCCTTGAGTCCTAAGAAGGAAGCCTGTGTTTCTTGGGTTGCTCTGTTAGTTTTGTTTTCTTTTGTTTTCATTGTTTTCTTTGCTCTTTCTTTGTTTCCTTTGTATCTTATCCTTATATTTTCTCCATTATTTCTTTATTTTTTTCCTTTCATTTTCTCTCTTCAGTTGTTTTTCTTTCATTACAACTTTTTTTTATCTTCCTTTTTCTCTTCTTCTCATATTTCTGTTCTTTTATTTTATTGTATTTTTCTTGTTTCATTTTTATTCCAACTTTTTTATTCTTATTCCTTTGTATTTTTATGATTTTTTACTCTTATTAAATATTTATTTTTCTGTCTCTTTTGTTTCCTTTTTTATCTTTTTTTATTACTATTTTTCTTTTTCTTTTATGCTCTCTTTCATTTTCTATGTTCTTAATATTTGCCCAAGGGAACACAGACAACTATAAGGATATAGAATAAATACTACCAAGTGTCAAAAAGGAAGCTTCACACAAAACAAAATTAAATTAAATTCTAGAGTAGAAAGGGAAGCTAACCATCTGATAATGAGATCAAGATAAACAGATGCCTAGAAAACAAGAAAAAAATTACCAGTCACTCTAAGAACAGGAAAACATGGCCCAGTCTAACGAATAATTTAAA
This sequence comes from Cabassous unicinctus, assembly GCA_029593785.1. Classification (NCBI taxonomy): domain Eukaryota; kingdom Metazoa; phylum Chordata; class Mammalia; order Cingulata; family Chlamyphoridae; genus Cabassous; species Cabassous unicinctus. The sequence continues at coordinate 27,532 of JAQZBX010026400.1, read as the reverse complement.
AAACAGGAGATGTTGTAGATCATGGAACACCTGATCAAGGATGTCCAAACAAATATCTTGAATCCACTTAACAAAGTGAAGGAAGAGATAAAAGATATTAACAAGACACTTGGGAAACATACTGAAGAAATTGTAGCCATTACATAAAAAGATAAAAGATCTGATGGTGATGAAAGGCACAGTGCAAAAAAAAGTGTTTTTAATGCTGGAAGCACATAACAGCAGATTTAAACAAGGACAGGAAAGAATTAATGATGTCATAAACAGTATATCTGAAATCAGACCAATAATAGAACAGAGAGATAAAAAGAAGAATTCAGCAGGGACTCAGGGAATTCAGTGAAAATATATGAAGTGCACAAATAAATGCATTATAGGCATCTGAGAAGTAGAAGAAATGGGAAAATGGGGCAGAAGGCGTGTTGGATGTAATAATGGCTGAAAATTTCCCAACTCTTTTGAGGGGCATGGATAAATGTATCCAGAAAGTGCAGCACACTCCAAACAGTATAAATCCTAGCAGGCCTACTCTGAGATGTATACTTATCAAATTTTCAAATGTTGATTAAAAAGTGTGAATACTACAAAAACAGGAGGAAAAATATCCATCACATACAGGGGAAACACAATAAGACTAAGTGCAGATTTCTCATCTGAAACCATGGAGGTAAGAAGGCAGTTATACGACATAGTTAAGGTGCTAAAAGAAAAAAAAAATCTGTCAGTTAAGAATTCTGTATCCAGCAAAGATAGCATTCAAAAATGAAGGAAATTTCAAAATATTCAAAGATAAACTGAAATTAATAGAATTTGTCTATAAGAAACTTGTTTTTTAAGAAATACTAATGGAGTTCTACAGGTTCAAAAGAAAAAAAAAACACAGGAGATAGTGGGTCAGAGGAAGGTAGAAAGGAAGATTATTAGTAAAAGTAACCAAAAAGATAGAAAGAGAAAATATGACATATATGAAACTAAAGAAAGTATGGCCAATGTAAGTAATAGCTTGACAGTAATAACATTGAAGAATAATAGATTAAACTCTCCAATCAAGAGACACATACTGGTAGAATGGATTAAAAAAAAATATGTCCTATCTATATGCTGTCTGAAATGAGCTCACTTTAAGAAATAGACTTTAAATGCAAAAGTATTGTAAGAGACAAAGAAAGAAACAACATACTAATAAAAAAGTAATCAATCAAGAAGAAAGAACAACCATAAACATGTATGAACCTAACCAGGATGCTCCAACATACAGGAGGCAAATATTGGAAAAACTAGTTCAAGAATTAGATGCCCCTAAATTTAGAGTGTGACTTTAATACACCCTTATCAATATTGGAGAGAACATCTCAACGAGTGTCAATAAAGAAACAGAGACCTTGAATAATACATTAGAGAATCTAAACCTAATAATCATATCCAGAACAATACACACAAATACAGCAGGATATATATTCTTCTAGAGTGTACATGGGTATTCTCCAGCATAGACCACATGGTAAGTCACAGAACAGCCCTCAATAAATTCAGAAAGACTTAAATCTTTCAAAGCAATTTCTCTGACCACAATGTAATAAAGTTGGATATCAATACAGGGCAGAGAACAAGAATAGGAACAAAGATATGAAAGTTAAACCACACACTCTTAGACAATATGTGGGTCAAGGAGGAAATTACAAACAAAATCAGTAACAACTTTGAAATTAATGAAAATGAGAAGACAGCATATAAAAACATATGGGATGCAGAAAAATTCAGAGCAAGACCTAAGCAAATGGGATGTGTTGGTGGAAGTCCTGGCATTGCAATATCACTAACAGCTTTATACGCCACTAGGCTATTCTCCGCAGCCCTCTTCCTGTCATTTCCCATGGCAAATTCAGCCAGATACCTGTGGTAGTCCCCTTGCATTTTATAATACAAAACCTTGGACTCGCCAGTGTTAGCTGCTGGAATGAGATGTTTGTCCAGTACATCCAGAATGTCACAACAGATTAACTTTAATTCAGTCTCAACCATTTGCTGATATTCCCAAATCATTTTTAGTTTGTCTTCTACACCCTTGAAAAAAGCAGTGCTGAGTGGGAAATTTATAGCAATAAATGTCTATATTTAAAGAGAGGAAAAAGCTAAAATGTAAAACCAAGCTACACACCTAGAGTAAGTAGAAAAACAAAAACAACAACAAAGTAACACCAAAGCAAGCAAATGGGTTGAAAAAACAAAGATTTGAGCAGAGGTAAATGAAATTTAGAATAAAAAACACTGGTACAAATAATCAAAACCAGAATCTTGTGTTTGAGGACATTAATATAATTGACAATCCCTTATCTAGACTTATAAAGAAAAAAGAGAGAGAAAATGCAAATTTATAAAATAAAATATGAGGGAAGCAAAATCACCACCAATCCCAAAGAAATAAAGTGTATCATAAGAGATAATTTGAAAAATTGTATGCCAATATAATGGATAACTTAGATGAACTGGATAAATTTCTAAAAACACACTAGCAGCCTACATTGATGAAGGAAGAAATTGATGAACTCAACAGACCAATCACAAGTTACAAGATTAAACTAGTCATTTAAAAGAACATCCCAACTAAGAAGAGCCCAGGTCCAGTTGGCTCTACATGTGAATTCTACCAATGATTCTGGAAAAAATGAACAACAATCCTGCTTAAAATATTCCAAAATACAGAAGTGGATGGAACATTGCCTAACTCATTGTATGATGCCAACATCACACTAAAACCAGAGCTACCTAAAGATACCACAAGTAAAGAAAACAACAGACCAATCTCTCTAATGGTCCTGGATGCTAAAATCCTCAACAAAATAGTTGATGAACATATTCAAAAAAACATCAAAGGAATTATACACCATGGTGATGTGGGTTTCATCCTAGTATACAAGGATGGTTCAACATAATAAAATCAATCAATATAATGCTCCATAATAATAGATCAACAACAAAAAAACCACACATGATAATCTCTATTGATGGAAAAAGCTTTTGACAAAATACAACATCCTTTCTTGATTAAAAAAGCTTCATAAGATAGAAATAAAAGGAAATTTCCTCAAGATGATACAAAATATATATGAAAAAGCCACAGCTAACCTTTTATTCAACCATGAAATTCTAAAGGCTTTCACTTTAAGATCTGGAAAAAGACAAGGATGTCCACTTTACTGCACTTATTTAAAAGTGTGTTAGAAGTACTTGCTCAAGAACTTAGTCAAGAAAAAGATATTTCAAGCATCCAAATTGGAAAGGAAGAAGTAAAAATAATCACAGATGATATGATCCTATACATAGAAAGCCCAGAGAAATCTACAATAAAACTTCTAGAACTGATAAATTTGTTCAGTATAGTGACAGGATGTAAGATCAACATGCAAAAGTCAGTGGTATTTCTATACACCAATAATGAGCAATCTGAGGAGGAAATTAAGAAAAAATTTCCATTACAAGAGCACCTAAAAGAATAAAAAATGTAGGAATAACCTTAACTAAAGATGTAAGGGACTTGTACTCACAAAATTGCACAACACTGTTATAGGAAATCAAAGAATACCCAGATATATGGTCAACTGATATTCGACAATGTACCAAGCCCACTCAACTAGGATAGAATGGTCTCTTCATAAAGAGTGCTTTGAGAAATGGATATCTAACAGAATGAGAGAGGATTGCCATCTTATGCTCTGTGCAAAAATCAACTTCAGATGGATCAAAGACATAAATATAAGAATCAAGATAATAAACCTCCTAGAAGATAATGAAGGGAAGTAATCTAGGAGATCTAGTAGGAGAAAATGGATTCATAAACTTTGCACCCAAAGCATGAACAACGAAAGAAAAAAATAGATAAAAGGACCTCTTCAAACTGAAAAAAAAAGAAAAGGCTCTTCAAAGGAGTTTGTTAGAAAGTGGAAAGCACATTCAATGGGAGAAAGTATTTGATAACAATTTTTCCAATAAGGGCCTAATATCCAGAATATATAATGAAATTCTACATCTCAAAAATAAAAATACAAAAAAAAAACCACTTAAAAAATGGCAAGATATTTGAATAGACACTTCTCTAAAGAAGAAATACAAATGGTTAAAAAGCACATGAAAAGTTGCTCAGCATTACTAGCTATTCAGGAAATGCAAAACAAAAATACAATGAGATATCTTCTTACACCTATTATATTGGCAGGTATTAAAAAAACCAATAGCTCTAAGTGTTGCAGAGGATGTGAAGGAAATGTAACACTCACTCACAGCTAAACAGAATACCTAATGATGCAGCTATCCTGGAGGACTGTTTGGCAGTTCCTTAGGAAGCTAAATATAAAATCACCATATCATCTAGCAATCCTAGTTATGAGTATATACCCAGATGAATTGAAAGCAGGATCATGAACACATATATGCACACCAATGTTCATAGCAGTATTATTAACTATTGCCAAAATTTGGAACCAACTCAAGTGTCCATCAACAGATGAAGTGATTAGCAACTTGTGGTATATATATATATATATACAATGGAATATTACACAGCTGCAAGTAGGAATGCAGTATTAACACATGGCACAACATGGATACATATTGACGACATTATGTTGAGTGCAGTTAGCCATTTTATAAAGGGCAAATACTGAATGATCTCACTGATATGACTTCAATTGAGGAGACTCATCAAGCTAAAATCTGGAAAAAAGGTTATCAGGAAGAGAGAAAAGGAGTAGAGCATGATGAGCCAATGCTCAATAAGGGCAAAATCCATGATGAAATGAGTGGGTGGCAGTGATAGTGGTGCACTAATGAGATTAAGTTGGATGATGCTGGAATATGAGGGGGTGGAAAGTGGGGGGTATGGGTTGTACTATACATGGATCTGTGTGGAGGGTGGGCAGAAGGAGCAGTTCAACTCTGGGGATTTGTAGGTCTGTGTTTAAATGTACAATGGCAGGATGTTCTGACAAATTTGGCAAGGGAGCTTTACAAGTGCAGGGCATAGGTGGTGGGTGGATATGTGAGTCAGAATGCACAGGGCGCAGGCTTTAATGGAATATGAAAGTGTTCATGTTTGTCATAGGGTGTTATCTCAGCAGGTGGAGACTCAAATAATAAGAAAAAAATATTAAATTCTCATCTTGAGGTGTCCTGCTATTTTCTCAATTAGATGGTCAAGTATCTCTTGTGAACATAGGCAGTGCATAATAAAAGCAAACAGACCAATATGTCAATCCCCCAGTATTATTGCATGTAAATATAAACCTTATTCTTCAAAAATTGAAACTTAATTGTTACCATATGATTTGAGGTTTGGGCACAGAAGAATAGAAAAGATGGAACATAGGGCATTTTTCAGGCATTAGAATTGTTCTGCATGTTTTTGCAATGACAGAAATAGGCCATTTTAAACTTTGTCACAACTTATAAGATGTACCATGCAAAATATAAACCATTGACTATGGTTAGTAAGACTACGACAATATTTGTAAATCGATTGTGAAGTTGTACCACATGCAAATTAATTGTTATTTGAAGCAGAGAGAGAATGGGAAAGGAGGAGGAATTTGATTATATGGAAGTCCCCTATATTTTCTGTGTGAATTTTCTGTATCTTAAATCTTCTTTGAATATAAGGAAAAAAAAATAGGGGAACATACGGAGGTAATTTTCACTGCACATTAAACAAAACAGGTCTTACAGAGATGAAAGACATTGATTTTTTAATTTCACTTTATTATTTTATTTTCTACTTTTATTTTGTATTAATCATTGCTATTATTTTATTTATTTATTTATTTATTTATTTATTGGCTTTGTTTTTGTGGATTTTTGGAACACGGAAGTGTCACAACTGTAGCAGGGGAGGATGACCAGTGTGTGGTGTCAGTGATGGGGGAATGTGTGGAAGTGGTTCACCTGGAGTATTTCTCTAAGACATATGTATACATTCATGTGATCATGGGGCATTGTCTTGGTGAGTGGTAACCCACACAATAACCAAAAGAATATTGAATTCACATCCTAGGAATTCCTGGTACATTCTCTAAAAGAGCAGCAAGAATCCCTAAGTAAATGGCAAGCTCCTAGCAAATTAGGACAGACCATTATGCCAGGTCCTTGACATTGATGATTATACTTATGTACCTTTTCTGGTGAACTTAAAACTTATCCCAGCATTATATATTGCTTAAGAGTTACTTCCTGTAATCCTCCTTGTTGCTCCAATGTGGCCTCTCTCTAAGCCAAACTCAGCATATAAATTCAGTACTTTCCCCTGGCGTGGGATATGACTACTGGAGATTAACCTACGCTGCACTGGAGGATTGTTACCAAGGGCCAACTAGTGATGCATTTGGAAAAAGATGTAAACCAAATGGGGAAATATTAAATACACATGAGTTTTCATAGTAAGAAATTTCAAAGTGAGGTGAGAGTTCATTCCGGAGATGATGCTTATTCAAGTCTCAGCAGGATCTCTTTCCTAAACATAACTCTTCTATCTCTTTTATTTGAACCTTTAATTGCACTATACCCATTAAATGTATGTCCCAGAGACTTAAATCTTTTGTCTACTCATATGATAGTTAAGCCCTGAGTCTCATCAGAGTTACAGTCAATAACTACTTTCTAGTTCATCAGACTCACCCAGGATAATTAACAAACAGATAATGATGGATGATGCCCAATCTAAAAAAAGCACAGAATATCTACAACTGCAGGCAAAACAGTTCCATCCTTCTGAACAATGGACTCTAAGCCCCATCTCAATTGGAAACAGAGTGGGTATCACTATCACAAAATCCTCAAGATTGAGGAAAATACAAACATCAGAGGTGAACGTAATTATGGACTTAAGTAGACTCATTAATTTTCTATTAATGGATTAAATTGTAACATTGATATAAAGACAGTGGTCATCAGAGGATCTGTGGAGAGGGAGTGGGAAGAATAGTTTTAACATGGGGCATGTTTGGGACTTTGGAATTATTTTGAATGACATTGCAATGATAGACACAGGCCATTATGCATTTGGTCAAAACCTATAGAACTGTGTGGGTCAAAGTGTAAACTATAATGTAAATTACAAACCATGGTTGGTAGGAATTCTTCAATATGTATCCATCAATTTTAACAAATGTACCACACTAATGAAAGATGTTGCTAATGAGGGAAACATGGGAAGGGGAGCAGTTGGCTATATGGGAATCCCCTATATTTTTGACGTAACATATATGTAATCTAAAACTTCTTTTAAAATAAAAAAATGATATATCTTCATTGCCATTGCTGCAAAAATATTACAATATTAATGTTAACTATAATCCATAAATTACATGAATTATAATTTTCCCATGTATCACCATATTCTTAAAACTTTGTAAAATATATTTTTTATAGATATACTAATAACCACAATCCTCATCCATCACCAAAATCACTGTTATACAGTTCCTAGATTATTCTCTAGTGTCTTTCCATTTGACATTTACCTCCATAGACTACCTCTTTCAGCCCAAATCACATTTATAAAAGAGCAGTTCTGTTTATACTCACGATTCTGTGTTCCCATCAACCCAATTCATTGCCACACTTTTACAATAAACTTTATTAAAAGTTCTACATGCATTAACATCACCTCCTATCCTCAACCCACATTCTATCTCACAGTAATCTATCCTCTAGAGTTTACCTCCATGAGTTTCCTCACCGAATGTAGTTCATATTAATGAAACCATACAATATTTGTCCTTTTGTGTCCAGTTTATTTCACTCAACATAATATCCACAGGATACTTTCATATTGTCATATGTGTCTCAGTTTCATTTTTTTTCTTTCAGGTGAATAGTATTCCATTGTTTGTATGTACCACTTTTTTGAAATCCATTAATTGGTTGATGGATGCTTAGGCTGGGCCCATATTTTAATATTTGTGAATAACGCTGCTATGAGCATAGGTGTGTAAATTTCTATTCTTGTCCTTGCTTTCAATTCTTCTGATTATATTCCTATTAACAGGACTGAGGAATTGTACAGCAGTTCTCTAATAAGCTTTTGGAGGTACTGCCAAGTGTATTCCAGAGAGGTTGCACCATTTTACTTTCCCTCCCACAGTGAAAAGGTGCTCTTATTTCTCCACATAAATTCCCACACTTACAACTTTCCAATAAATTTTTTTAATGTTGTCCATTCTACAAGGTGTGGACAGATATCTCATAATTTTGATCTGCATTTCCATAGCAGCTGGTGATGTTGAATATTTTTTCAGGTGCTTTGTGGCAATTTGTGTCTCCTCTTTGGAAAAATATCTGGTCAAGCCTTTGAAAATTTTTAAATTATGCTGCTTATCTTTTTATAAATAAATTCTTTGATAAATATTAATGAAGCTTCCAATTCATCCAACATGTGCAATCACTGGTATTTGTTATAATCAAATAGCCATGAATTCATCACTTCAATCATTATTAGAGCATTTTCATTATTTCAATAATATTCATAATTAACCAAATAAAACAGCCAAACAAACAGACAAGAAAATTCCTCACCTCTCAATCTCTCTATGCTTCCCCCATTGTACATAGTTGCTGTTTCTGTCTAATCTATCCAAAGGGTATAATTGATGGCTTTTAGTATAATAACAATGTTGTACATTGAGCATCTTAAAAATTTAGTACAATTTCATTTCTCCGAAAGAAAGACTCCATCTTTTTATTGTCGGCTTATATGATCTCTTTATATGTAGTTCCATCCTTCATCTATTTTGACTTAATTTTTATACAAGTTGTGAGATAGGGGTCTTTTTTTTTTTTGTATATAGATATCCAGTTCTCCCAGCACCATTTGTTGAATAGACTGTTCTAGCAGTGTAGGCTTGATACCATTTTCAAAATCAATTGTGCTTAGATGTGAGGGTCTATTACTGACTTCTTGATTTAGTTTCATTTGTCAGTTTGTCTACCTTTATGC
>JAQZBX010026400.1:0-18449 GCA_029593785.1 Cabassous unicinctus | reverse complement strand
ATAGATATCCAGTTCTCCCAGCACCATTTGTTGAATAGACTGTTCTAGCAGTGTAGGCTTGATACCATTTTCAAAATCAATTGTGCTTAGATGTGAGGGTCTATTACTGACTTCTTGATTTAGTTTCATTTGTCAGTTTGTCTACCTTTATGCCAGTACTATGCTGTTTTTATCACTGTCGCTAGGTAACATGAGCTAAAGTGAGAGTCCTCCCACTTTGTTCATCTTTTTAAAGACATTTTGGCTATATGGAGTCTCTTACCATTCCAAATAAATTTAATAAATGGATTTCCATTTCTGCAAAATAGGATTTTGGGTATTTATTAAGAAGGCATTGAGTCTGTAAATCAGTTTCAGTAGACTAGAAATCTTAACAATATTTCATCTTCCAATCTATGAATGTTGAATGTCCTTCCATATATTTACATCTTCTTCAGTTTCTTTTAGCAAATTTTGTAGTTTTCTGAATACAAGACCTTCAGATAGTTGGTTAAGTTTATTCATAAATATTTCATTATTTTAGTCACGTTAAAATGAAATTTTTATTCTGACATCCCCTCAGAATTCTCATATGTAGTGTATAGAAATGCCACTGATTTTTGTGTATTAATTTTGCATCCTGCTACTTTGATGTACTCCTCTATTAATTATAATAGATTTGGGGATTTTATGTGGATTTGGGGCATTTTCTAGATATAGGATCACATCATCAGAAAAGAGTGCAACTTTTACTTCTTTCTTTCCTATTTGGGTGCCTTTTAATTATTTTTCTTGCCTAATTACTCTAGATAAAAATTCACCACAATTTTGAATATCAGTAGTGACACTGGGCATCTTTCTCTTGTTCCTGATCTCATTATGAGTGCTTTCAGTCTTTCGCCATTGAGTAGAGTGTTAGCTGTGAGTTTTTCCTAAATTCATTTTTCTTTGTTGAGAAAGCTTCTTTCTATTCCTATATTTTGGAGGTTTTTTTTTTAAACAAGAAAGATGCTGCATTTTTTCAAATGCCTTTTCTGCATCAATTGTGGTGATCAGATGATTTTTCTTCTTTAATCAATTAATGTCATTTATACCAATAATTGATTTTCTTCTGTAAAACTACCCTTGTATGTCTGGGATAAACCTAATTGATTGTGGTGTATAATTATTTTAATGTCCTTTTAGATTCAGTTTTCTTTGAAAGTATTTTGTTGTTTTTTGCATGTACATTTATTAGAAAAAATGGTCTGTAATTTTCTTTTTCATAGTATCTTTCTCTGGTTTCAGTATTAAGATGATGTTGGCTTCATAGAATGAGTTTAGAATCATTCCTTTCTGTTCAATTTTTTTTGGAAGAGTTTGAGCAGGATTGTTATTATATTATCCTTAAATGATTGTTTAAATTCACCTATGAAGCTATCTGGTCCTGGGCTTTTAATTTGGTGATGCTTTTGATGATATTTAAATCTCTTTACTTGTGATTGGTTTGTTGAGGTCTTCTGTTTCTTGTAGGGTCACTTTGGGTTTTCCATGTGTTTCTTGGAATTTGGCCATTTTGTCTATATTACTTAGTTTCTTGGTGTACAGTTTCTCATAGAAACCTCTTATGATCTATCTTATTTCTGAAGGATCAGTGGTAATGCCACCCTTTCATTTCTGATATTTTATTTCCATCTTCTTTCATTTTTTTCTTTTTCAGTCTTGCTGAGAACCAACTAGAAGATCGATTTTGTTGATCTTCTCAAAGAACCAACTTTTGGTGTTTTTGGATACTGTGAAGTTTTTTTTTTCTCATTTCATTCATATCTGCTCTGATCTTTATTGTCTCTTTTGGCTTGCTATGAGTACTGTATTGTTCTTTTTATTGTTCCTTCAGAAGTGCAGTTAGATCTTCAATTTAAGCTCTTTCTTCTTTTTTAATATAAGCTTTGAAGTCTATACATTTCTTCCTCAGCACTGCATTTGCTATATCCCATAGAATTTGATATATTGTTTTCTTTTTTAATGTATGTATATTTTAAAAATTACTTAGATTACATAAATATTACATAAAAATATAGGGGATTCCCATATGCCCCACATCTCCCACATTTTCCCACATTTACAACATCCTTCATTAGTGCTACAAAATGTTTTCATCAATTGTAATGAATATTGTTTTCTTATGTCCATTTATCTGAAGATATTTATTGACTTCACTTGAAATTTTTTCTTGACCCACTCATTGAGTGTGTTGTTTAATATCCATATATTTGTAAACGTTCCCTTTTTCAGTTTTCAGCAGCATTGAATTATGATTAGAAAAAGTTCTTCGATACTTTCACTTTTTAAATTTATTGAGGCCTGTACTATGACCCAGCATATGTTTTTTCCTGGAGAAGGATCCATGAGTGTTTGAAAACTATGAATATCCTATTGTTTGTGGGTGCAATGTTCTATAATTATCTGTTAGGTCCACTTGGCTTCCATTATTCAGCTCTCTGTTTCTGTCATATCCTCTCTGTAGGTGTTCTATCCAATGCTGAGAGTGGTGTATTGTACTCTGTGGAAATTCACAAGTGGGATTCTGTCTTGTCCTGCAAGACAAAGGTGCATGGAAAGAAAACAGACTCTCCTCAGATGCTAAAGCAAGTGCTCTTTATTCTTTGCTAAGTTTCTTTCTTATTCCATTCCATATCATTTAGTGATCTATATCTAAAACAATCTCAAGGTTACTCTTTAATCTTTTATGGTTCAATTTTGAATACATTGTGCATTGTTTATCAGAACATTGATTATAACATGCTTATAAAGAACAGGACGTGTATGTGTGCAAGGTTGTCTTTAAACAAAGATCAAGGGTTAAAAGGTGTCATGACAAGCAGCCTCGGGGCAGAATGGCAGGAGCCATTTTCAGCCATCAATGTTCAAGGTTTTCTATGAACTCCATCCAGCCTCTGAGAACCTGCCTGACACGCCTCAGTAGTCTCCAGCTATTATTGTAGAGATATCTATTCATCTTTTCAGTTTTCCCAGTGAGTGCCTCATGTATCATAGGGTACCCAGGTTGGGTGCATAAATATTTATTACAATTATTTCTTCTTGGTGAGTTGCCTGTTTTATTACTATATATTGAACTTCTTCAGCTCTTATAAGAATATTTCATTTAAAATTTATTATTTATGGTATTAGTATCACTACTCCAGATTTTGTATGGTTATTATTTGGGTGAAATAAATTTTCCAGACTTTGCAATTTCAACCTGATAGTGTCCTTATATCTGAGGTGATGTCTTGTAGACAGCTGTATTAGTCAGGGTTCTCTAGGTAAACAGAATCAACTGGAGGTATCTGACAATAGTATGAAATTTTATAAGAGTTTCTCATGTGACTGTGGGGATGCACAAGACCAGGTTCCATAGGCAGGCTGCAAACCAGGGGGTCTGAAAAATGTCCAATGAAGGTCTTTAATGAGTTTCTGGGAGATGTTGGTTGTCCAAAGATAAGCTGGGAAATTCTCCTTGAATTTTGAAATCATTTCCCCTTTTAAGGCATTCACTTGATTGGATAAAGCCTCATTTATTGCTGATGGAATTTTCCCTAATTGATGTAGATGTAATCAGCTATCTATGCATTAAACTCAATGTGAGCTAAAGTCCATAAGTGTCCTTGTATTACAATTAGCCCAGTGCTTGCTTGACCAAACAACTGGGCAATTATATCTGGCTTAGTTGACACATTAGCCTAACCATCACAGTCCACCATTTGTCAACTCTGCAACCATACACATTACCTTAAATGATACTTAGTCTCTAAGTAAATACAATACTAGACATGCATACATACATATTTCCACCTAACAATGTTCAAATCTCCTGCAATCACCTGAAAACACATTAATTTCCTACAGCATACAGCACAAGTCTTTGGGTAATATTCGCTCTTAAACTTAACATCCTTAAGTATTATGACATGAAACTAATACAATTTTTTATATCATATGGGAAAAGGTTGGGGAAGAAAACAAAGAAATTCATTTTGTGTACATATACAATGAACTCATAATGAAAAAAGGAAGAAAGATTCATGACTATTACAGACCTCATTTCTGTAACTGGTCATGTGGTTGAAGTTCATATTTATCACTGCCTTATTCCACTACCTATTACCTCAGCAAGCCCTTCAGCTGGCTGTGGTTCTTTACCTGGTTGGGTGACCCAAACTTTCATTCCTGAAGATTCTGGGCCATTGTTGATCATGCTTTGATTGGGTTGTTGCAATTTTCCATTGACTTTAAACACAGGACATGGCAATATTAGGAGATGCCCTAGAGGATCTCCTGTATTACAGGGAAACTCTTCTTTACTCACATTATGTAGATGCAGTCCTATTTCCCCTTGATAGTCAGGGTCTTTTTCTCCAGCCAGTACAGTAATTCCCTTCTTTGCCTGTTGATTCAGAGGTAAGAGGCGCCCAAAATCACCATGTGGAAGTCTTAACTTCCAGTTCTGTGGAATCATTGCTGTGTTCCCTCGTGGCAACACTCCTCCTTTTGGGACTAAAACTTGTAGAACAGCAGAGCTCAAGGTTGCAGGAACAGGAAGCAAAATTTTTCCTAGTGGGTCAGTAGGGTTTATAGTGAGTGGTTCTACTCCCATTTCTTTCTCTTGATTACTGGACCCCTGAATCCTGGTTATGGAAAAAGCAGCACCATAGAGTGGGTACTGATTTGGAGCATATACAGCCTCCTAGAGAACATTGCCCCAGCCCTGCAAGCTATTGTCACTAAGTTGGTATTGTAATTAAGTCTTCAAAAGGCCATTCCACTATTCTATTAATGCAGCTGCTACAGGGTAATGGGAAATATGGTAAGACCAGTGAATTCCATGGGCATATGCCTATTCCCACACATCATTTGCTAGGAAATGGGTTTCTCAATCAGAAGCAATGCTATGTGGAATGCCCTGGCAGTAGATAAGACATTCGATAAGTCCACGGATGATAGTTTTGGAAGAAGCATTGCATGCAAGGAATGCAAATCCATATCTGGAGTACATTTCTATTCCAGTTAGAACAAATCAGTGCCACTTCCATGGTGGAAGCGGTCAAATGTAGTCACCCTGCCACCAAGTAGCAGGCTGGTCTTCTCGAGGAATGGTGCCATATCAGGGGCTGAGTGTGGGTTTCTGCTGCTGGCAAATTGGGTATTCTCCAGTAGCTGTAGCCAAGTCAGTCTTGGTGAAGGGAAGTCCATGTTGCTGAGCCCATGCATAACCTCCATCCCTACATCCATGGTCACTTTGCTCATGAGCCCATTGGATAACGACAAGAGTGAATGAGGAAAGAGGCTGAGAATTAGCCATAGAGCATGTCATCTTATCCACTTGATTATTAGAATCTTCCTCTTCTGAAGTCACCCTCTGGAGTGCATTCACGTGGAACACAAATGTTTTCATGTTTTTCACCACTCAGAAAGGTCTCTCCACATACCTCTTCCCTAGACCTTTGTCACTAATTTTCCAATCATGTTCCTTCCAAGTCCCTGACTATCCAGCCAAACCATTGGCTACAGCCAATGAATCAGTGTACAAACACACCTATTGTCATTTCTTTTTCCAAGAAAAATGAACAACCAGGTGCACTGCTCAAAGTTCTGCCCACTGGGAGGATTTGCCCTCACCACTATCCTTCAGGGATGTCCCAGAAAAGGGTTGCAGTGCTCCAGCTGTCCACTTTTGTGTGTTACCTGCATATCATGCAGAACCATCTGTAAGCTAGGCCCAAGATTTCTCTTCCTCAGTCAACTGATTTTAAGGGACTCCCCAAAGGCCAAAGCTGTGGGTTGAAAAGAGTAGGTAGTATGGAAGGGGTGGTGACCATGGACATTTGGACTACTTCCTCATGTAACTTACTTGTGCCTTCAGGACCTGCTCAAGCACTATATACTATATACCACTTCCAATTTATTATGAAGTGCTGATGTGCATGCCCAAATTTATGATTTGGTATGTCAGACAATACCCAGCTCATGATAGGCAACTCAGGTCTCATGGTAACTTGATGGCCCATGATTAATCATTCTGTCTCTTCTAAGGCCCAGTAGCAGACCAAAAGTCATTTCTCAAAGGAGAATAGTTATCTGCAGAGGATGGAAGGGCTTTGTTTCAAAATCCTAAGGGTCTGCATTGTGATCCTTTTATAGAGGCCTGCCAAAGGCTCCAGGCAACAACTCTATTTGCCACTGAAACTTCCAGCACCATTAGATATGCTGGACCATAAGGCCCAAGTGATAGTGCAGCTTACACAGCAGCCTGGACCTGTCACAGAGCCTCCTATTTTTTCATTCCTGATTCAAAGCTAGCAGCTTTTCTGGTCACTGGGTAAATGGGTGGGAGTAGCACACACAAAAGAAGAATGCATTGTTTCCAAAATCTGAAGAGAACAACTAAGGGTGGTGCCGCTTTTTTGGTCATAGAAGGAAGCAGATGCAACAGCTTATCATTCACATTTCAATGGATATCTCCACATGGCCCACACCACTGGACACCTAGAAATTTCATGAGGTGGGAGGACTCTGTATTATTGTTGGATTTATCTCCCATCCTCTCTCATGCAAATGCCTTACAAATAAGTCTAAAATTTTTGCTATTTCTTGCTCAATAGGTCCTAAGAACATGATATCATAAATATAATGGCCCAGTGTGATGCTTTTTTTGTGGGAGGGAGTGATGATCAATTTCCCTGTGGATGATATTATGACACAGGGCTGGAGAGGTTATATACCCCTGAGGCAGGACAGTGAAGGTATACTGCTGTCCTTGCCAGCTGAAAGCAAACTGTTTCTGGGGGTCCTTACTAATAGCAATTGAGAAAAAAGTATTTGCCAGATCAACAGCTGCATACAAGGTACCAGGGGAGGTGTTGACTTGCTCAAGCAATGATATCATATCTGGGACAGCAGCTGCAAGTGGAGTCACCACCTGGTTAAAGTTACAATAATCTACAGTCATCCTCCAAACATCCATCTGTTTTCTGCACAGGTCAAAGAGGAGATTTGAATATGATGTGGTAGGAATCACCACCCCTGCATCCTTCAAATCATAAATCATGGCACTAATCTCTGCAATCCCTCAAGGAATCTGATATTACTTTTTATTTACCATATTGGTAGGTAGGGGCAGTTCTAGCAGCACTTGGCTTTTTCCACCATAATAGTTTTCACTCCACAAGCCAGGGATCCACTGTGGGGATTCTGCCAGTTACTGAGTATGTCTGTTCTAATTATCCATTCTGGAACTGGGGAAATAACCACAAAATGGTTGTGGGGCCTCACTGGACCCACTGTGAGATGGAAGTGAGCTAAAACTCCATCAATCACCTGACTTCCATAAGCCACTACTCTGACTGTTGGACCAAGGTGATGTTTTGGGGCTCTTGGAATTAATGTCACTTCTGAGCCCATTTCTAATAATCCCCAAAATGTCTGATCATTTCCTTTTCATCAATTCACAGTTACTCTGGTAAAAGGCTGTAGTTTTCTCCTTAAGAAAAGGTGGGAGGAAGATTAAGAACTCACATTTTTGGCATTTTAACAGTATCCTTCCCCAAGGGGATGTAGCTTTCTCCTCATTCAAGGGGCTCTGGGTCTGCAAACTGTCTCAAGTATAGGAATTGATTAAGGGGCCATGATTCTTTGAGTCTGTAATTTGAGTTAAGGTTTTGTTCAGTCAACCTAGAACTCTTCTTATACAGATCCAGAATAAATTTAGTAGGCTGTCCATTTATTTCACTTCTAGGTACCCCATGATCTATTATCCAATGCTATAACTCTATGTGATTCAGATTATTTTGAGTGCTGCTTTGAATATGCCTTTCATAGTGGTAGGCACTCCAAATTTGTCTTTCACAATTAACTACTGATACTTGACTTTTACTGGATGGAGATACAATTATCCCCATAATGTTTAAGGATTCTAATTCCATTACAGCCCTCCCTAGAGTAATATCTGGTCTACAGAGAAGAGCAACCACAGAGCTCTTCAAGGAACATGGGTTTTTTCTTACAAATTTATTTCTCATAGTTCTGGTTAAAAGTGTGTCCTCTGGATATTCCTGAGGTGCATGTGCATGTCTCAAATAGTAAATCCATTCTAGTATTCCAATCTCTCTACACTTTAAAATTCCTTCTTTACTGTATACCAGGGTAAATCAGGCATCTCAACCTCAGTCATGCTAGGCCATCTTTTGGACCATATCTCAGTCAGCAACAAAAACGGTTAGAGCCCTTTCTAATCCCTTGAGCTATAATGTTGTATCCAGAATTTCTGCTTAGTGGACCCATACCAATAAAGTCAGCCTGATCCAACTTTATATTCCTTCCACCATTATCCCATACCTTTAATGTCCATTCCCATACATATTCCCCTGATTTCTGTCTATATAAGTTGGGAAACTCACGCAATTCTTTCAGAGTATACTGTAGTTCCTCATGGATCACAGTTTATATTTCACCTTTGGGAGCTTGTGATTTTTGTCTAGTAATACCTCTCAAAAACAAGAGAGGTGGTGGGGGTGGGTAAGGAGAAGCATTAGAAATGTCTTGGAAGCTACTGACCTCAGGGCATTCCTTTGCATTTTCTTCTTGTGAGACAGGAGTAATCTCTTTAGGCAGGGATAGGAAGGCAGATTCCTCAGGGCAGGCTGAAGGCTGGTCAGTGCATGCTGGAGTTTGGCTGGTAACCTCCTCAGGGCGGGAAGGAGGTCCAGACTCTCTGGGGCAGACTGGAGGCTCTGTGATACAAGGTTGACAAGGTGTGGTCTCCACAGGTAAGGCCATGTCAGATTTGTCTGGTAAAATCTCAGCTTAATTTAAGATTCCAATGTTGACAATAAAATTATCATTATCCCATGTGTCTTTATCCAAATCTTCTGGGTTTCACTCATTTCCAAGCAATGCCTTCACTTTAACTCCAGAAACCTTGTGGGGTTGTAATTTTAGTTTTCTTTTGTAACTCTGCTACACATACAACGAGAGTCTGAGTTTAGTTCTCAGATTTCTCGAGTCTGTGGCTACAGAAGACAAGATTTTCTTTCAGAGTACACGTAGAAACTCTCATATCATTCATGCAGCATTTAAGGTTCAAATTTGAAGCCTTTAGCTCATCTCTTTCTTTTGTAACTGTATCCAGAGTATCTAGGAGGAGCTAGCCAATATCATTATCCCCTTTGACTCCACAAAACTCTTTTAAGGTGTTGAAAACATGCTCATCCAGATCCTTTCTTCTTGTAAGCATGGAAGTAGGGGAATTCAGTGATGATAATTTGTGTATCTCTATTGCCAACTCATACCATGGACTGTTAGTGGCCGCTTCATTATTGGAAACGGAATCTCCTGAGTCCAATTAGAGTAGAGTGCCAATTGCAAAATTCCCAGACATCTCGTTTCAGATTCTGTTCCTCAAGAACCACTCCTGGTACCAAGCTGTATTAGTCAGGGTTCTCTACAGAAACAGAATCAACAGGAGACATCTGTCAATAGTATGAGATTTTATAAGAGTCTCTCACATGACCGTGAGGATGCACGACCCTCGTTCCACAGGCAGGCTGCAAATCAGGGGCTACGAAGAAAGTCCAATGAAGGTCTTTGATGAGTTTCTGGGAGAACTTGGCTCTTCTAAGATGAGGTGGGAAATTCTCCCTGAATGCTGAAACCACTTCCCCGTTTAAGGTATTCTAATGATTTGATATCACTGATTGCTGATGGCAGTCTCCCTGATTGATGTAGGTATAATCAGCTATCTATTCAGTAAACTCACTGGTGACTGTAGTCCAGAAATGTCCTTGTAGTACCATTAGCCCAGGGCTTGCTTGACCAAACAACTGGGCACAATTACTTGGCCCAATTGACACATTAGCCTAACCATCACAACAGCATATAGATAGCTCATACTTTTTTATCCCTTCTGTCTTTCTATGTCTTTTGATTGATTATTTCAATTTTACTATAAATTCATTACTTACTTTGTCCATTTTATCCTTTGGCTTCCTGTTGTCATATCTTACCATTGTCTATCTTTTTAGCTCTTTAATTACAATTACTTATAATCTTCATTTTTACACTCTTCTTGAAGGCCTTTGCCTTTGTTATTTCCCTTTAGGTTGTAGCAAATATTAATACCTGTTTTAAACCTGGTCTTTTGATAACATACTCTAGCTTTTTTTGTTTGTATGTGAAGACATTAACTCATCCTCATTTTTGAAGGACACATTTTTGGATAAAGAATTCTTGGCTGGCAGTTTATCCCTTTTAGCACCTTAAATACATCATAATAACTTTTTCCTGCCTCCATGGTTTCCTATGAGATATAGGCAGTTAGTCTTATTGAGATGCCCTTATTTGTAATGTATTGCTTTTCTCTTGCTGCTTTCAGAATGCTCTCTTTTTCTCTGATATTTGTCATTCCAAATAGTAAGTGTCTCCGAGTATGTCTATTCAGATTTATTCTGTTTGCTGTGTGTTGTCCTAATTGGGTATTCTTATTTATGTCTTCAATAAGGGTTGGGAAGTTTGGGGGCAGGGTTTTCTCAAAATTCTTTCTGCCCTTTTTCCATTCTCTTCCCCTTCTGGGACTCTGATAATACATATGTTTGTGCATTGCTTGTTGTCATTCATTTTCCTGAAATCATGGTCCATTTTTCCCAGTCTTTTCTCATTCTCTTTTCCTGTCTTTTCAAGTGCAGATGATTGGTCCTCCACTTCACTAATTCTGTATTCCATGAATTCAAATATGCTGTTATAAGCATTTAATATATCTCCCCTGAGATGGCTACCTCATCTGTCTGCTTGCTCTCATCTCATGGTGAGAGCTCATTGTGTCCACTCCTTGAGTCCACTCATTGTGTCTGCTCATTTTGTCTCCTCATCTTCTTTAAGAGGCACTGGGAACCTGGGACCATGAGGGAGGTGGGTGCCCAACCACTGAAGTCACATCTGCTCCTTGCTTGTTGTTTCCACTTATTGTGTCTGTTTGTCCGCTTGTTGCAACAACTTGTCACATCAGCTTGTTGCATCTGCTCATCTTGTTTAGGATTCACCAGGAACTGAAACTGACACCTCCAATGAAGGAGCCCCAAAAGATTGAGCTACATCATCTCCCCATCTAACAAATTTTTATTCTCATTTGTTGGGGTTTCATTCCTATAAGCTCTCTTACTGTTTTTGTAGGCATTCAAATTGTTCTTTATACTCAGTCAGTGTCTGAATATCCTTTATGTATTTATTCATATTTTCTATCAACTCCTATATTTGATTTATTTGTTTTGCATGATTTTCATTGATTTGTTGCCTAATCAACTCATTAATGTATATGTCTAATCATAGATTAGTTGTCTAATCTTGAGTATTAGCAAGTTTTTAATTTGTTCTTTGACTTGACTATATATTTCTGTTTCTTAGTAGGGACTATAATTTTTTGTTGATGTTTAGGCACCTGAATATATTGGTGAATTTACTCTGATCACCAATATTTCTCTCTTAACTAGTAGTTTTGTTTCACAACTCTTCTTTGATTTTTGGTTCAACTTATTCTAAGTCTTTAAAATTGTCAAGATTAAGCAATCAAAATATCGGTAGAGGCTTGCTAATCTGGTGCAGATCTGCTCCATGTGGTATGGGACAAGAGACTCTTAAAAGGGATTTTTTCCTTGCAGTTTCCCAGCTAGGCAGCAGATGATGTTCATCAGGAAATCTTTCCATGGAGGTGTTTTTTTCATCCTCCATCTGCCCATTATTATGATCTGGCAAGAGCTTTGCTTCAAAACTGACTTTGCTGGCCAAATTCAGTGAAGAGCAACCACTCCCCACACTCCAGTGCCCCCTTCATCTTCCTGGGAGGAACATGTCTGGTCCCCACTCAGTTGGCTGCATTTAGCCATGACTTTTATCCAGGCAGTTAGCCTTGAAGGGGGCTATCTGTTATCAACACTGTAACATTTCAGTAAATGCCATTTCATGTATAAAAATCAGACTATAAAAATTTCATTCTTATTTAATAGGTTAATGTGTTTTTAAGTCTTTAAGATTCTCTATTATTCCAAGCACTTATTTAATTGCTATTTATTGTGAAAAAAACTGGGTCATTTGTCCTGCAGAATAACATGTTCTGGATTCTGTTTATTCATCTCTGTGCCGTCATGGAATACACATGTCTAACCCTATCCTTCCTGTAGATTATTAATAACTTAAGAAGAAAAAACACCCATTTGTTCTTACTCCTTGATGTCTAAATGCACAATGAAATGCTTCTGTGACTGAAAGATTATTGTCCTTATATAGGAAAAAGATCAGATTGAGAGAATGGACAAATGTGAGTTTAATATATTACAAATGTTACAAAAAAGGTGACAAATATTTGTTATTAAAATCACATCTAGGACAATTGGCTAGACAATTGGAGGACAAAAGGAAATCAGATTCTACAAATAACAACAAACACTAGTAAATAATTCTCAAATGTGTTAATTACTGAAATGTGTATAATTAAATTATAAAGATACTAAAAATAAAGTTGTGATTTTTGATTTTCTTATATCCTGGATTATGAGACATAGTTTGCCTTTCTTAGTATGACACCAAACAGAAATGATACAAAACAGTTCAACTTAGATAATTTTAAAAAAGGAATTTCTAAGGAAAATAGAAAAATAATCACTATAGAAAATGTGACAGAAAATAAATATTTGAAAAATAATTAACAACTATATAATTCATAATACATAGAGAAGTCTGAAAGTCACCATAAAAATAGAAAAATGTGAAATATACATATAAAGATGTTAAAAAAGAAAAATATAAAAAGCTAATAAATTTATGGAAGTCATTCAATTTAATTTTTAATCAATTTTAAATGGTAAAAAAGTGAGAAATCATCATTTTGCCATATGGTTTAACAAATATTGGAGGATTTGAAAGTACTTAGCAATAAGAACAATCATTAGAAAGCAGATATTATGAATCTTCTGTAAAAAAATATATATTTGAATTATTTTTTGTGGATAAATTTTGAAATTGTAAATAATTAAACAATTGCTGAAGGAAATTCATGTTGAAATTAATAAAATGAAATACACATTAAAAAGAATATTTTTCTCAATCCATCTTAGAGATTATCTATTTGAAAACAGAAAAAGTGTAATAAATTCCAATGGCATTAAATATTCATCTATCAGGGATTGGAAGACAATAATAAATTTGAAAGATGGAAGATTATTTATATTTAGTTACCTAGAAAAAATCTATGAAATATTACAAATAAGAATGAATACATGGTATGTTCATCATCTTACTATTTCATTAACATATATGAAGGGGAATTTATTTCAACTTAAATTCATTTCTGAACTATATAACATTTTTAAAACAATGCAGTTTTCTATAATGAGGAACACATATGCAAGAAATTAATTTTGAGCATTGATATGCTTTTAACCATATATGTTATCACTAATTAGAGTTTTCTTTCAAAGTAATGTCCAAAATTTCATGCTTTAAAATTAGTGAATATATAACACTTTGTTACCTATTTTCATTTTGAAAATGACCACAGCTTTCTTTATACATTGCACTATTATTTTCTGTTTATGCTGAGTAACAATCCTGTTATTAATTGAGCTTATCATGTAGTATATTGCAAAAGGAAATATATGTATATATGAAAAGCTTGGTGGCAGAACAGACCAGGTACAATGTAAAATAAATTTAAACAAATACACAATTTTTCAAAAATTCTTACTAGAATTAGTACAATATTTTTGTGACCACTGTTGAATAGTCCGTATGTAGGAAAATCCAATGTTATTAGGAGGAATAAGAACATATAAAGGGGAAAACAATCATAAATTTATTCAATTGAAATAGTTGATATGGCCCTGTGATTATTTGAACTGAGCCCTCTAAATCAGTATAAAATGTTATCCAAAGATTGACACAGAGTGCCTTGTTTTCTTTTCTTATAGCAAGAGAAAGTCATCAAAAGAGAATTTTTTAAGAAAATTTGAATAGAAGAACAAAGAACAAATCCAACTACCAAGGTGCTGTAGTTGGCTGCTCAGTAGAAGCCTGTCTCTCTGCTATTACATACAAAGATGACTGTATGAATATTTTTTTTAAAAGTTTTTGTTGTTCAGTACAAGATTTCAGATCTTGTGATTTATGGTTAATTTCTTAATTTCTGTTTTCACTTCATCCATGTATTTCTTACACTCCCATGATCCATGCTGATTGATTTTTTTTTTCTTCTAAATAAGGAAATACTATGTGTGGTATATTTGCACAGACATACACATTTCATTGTAGGAGATTTACATTCCTCTCAATAACACTTTAGACATTTCTGTCTATATTCCTAAGTACCCAGTCAGAAAATAAGGCTTTTTTAATATGTAATAAACTTTATTTTTAAGGAGGTTTTAGATTACAGAAAATTTACATTGAAAGTATGAGGGATTCCCATGTACCCCCTGCCTCCAACCCACCATCTCCTATTTTTTTCAAGATATGAGTACAATTTATTGTGAAGTATCTGTAAAAGACACTCATTAAAAAATACACATATGAAGAATGACTCACTTGTGGTAAGGCCTAACCTACCTACAGTAATAATCTAAAAAATAAAACCGTCATTGTGACATTTATCAGTACTTTGCACCTCCAACCAATAAGGAAGGAGGCCACTACCATTATTATAACTTCTTAAAAGTGAAAAACTTAAGCACAAATCAGAATTCAGAGAAGCTTCAGAATGTTCACATTTGCATGCAATTTTTGGCTGAACTTTCAAAGATTGCATATATAACAAATTCACAACTTTGAATCAAAATGAATGTGAAAATCATTTAAGCCTTGTGACAAACTTAGTCTAGAAGCAATGAAAACAGAGTGAGTAGAAAGAGCAGTATATTTCTAGGAGAGTAAGCAATCACTTATTTCCTTTGTCATAAAGCAAAATTCAAAGTGTCAAAATTTTATTAACACTGATGAAGATATTTACTATTCAAGAATTTGCTTTTCAAGTTGTGTCTTTAAATTGTATCCATCCATATATTTGGATTAAATTAAGTTTATATATCAAAAACATTTTGCTCAGAATTCTAATCTTAAGTATAAACTATAACTTATCAAAGTGTAGGGCAAATACTATACAGTAATGCTATCATTTAGATTTGTGTGCTTCATCTGAAAAATTTATCTTACAAAGAGGAGTATTGCCCTGTTTCTCCAGAATAAATGTCCCTATGTCTAAAATTTTAAATGTTAAGCAAAAAAGACAGATTTAAATAATTCATGCTCTGCATTTTGTTCATCAGGCCTTGATAAAAATAGAGCCATCTGGTACTGGAGCACCATCTTCTTTCTCAGTTACAGTCTCTACAGTCCCAGAAGCAGACA
This sequence comes from Cabassous unicinctus, assembly GCA_029593785.1. Taxonomy (NCBI): domain Eukaryota; kingdom Metazoa; phylum Chordata; class Mammalia; order Cingulata; family Chlamyphoridae; genus Cabassous; species Cabassous unicinctus. The sequence goes on along the minus strand of JAQZBX010026400.1, from coordinate 3,047 downwards.
CAATAACCATTGTTTCATTTGTTGAAGTTGTCTTCTGTTTATCAGCAATAGTTGCACAAACAGCAACATCCTCATCTCTTTCAAAGACATCGTCAGAAATTGACTTTGTTGAGAAATCTGTTACTTCTGATGACTGACTCTTTTTAATCCTCTGTGCCACTTTCTGCTGCTCCTGGAGTGTTCTTGCCCAAGAAAAGTCTTCTTTCCTTTATTTCAAGGTTTCGTTGAATAGATGTGAAGGCATACTTGAAATCTTTGAATTGCTTCATGCATTTTGTCCATTGGCTCTTTGTTGTTCTGTTGTTCTATTGTGTGTCTTCTTTTCCTATAGTCCATCATCCTTAAAATGTGCATTTTTAAACTCTTCTACAAATCTCTCACCCTTGTTATTTCCTTTCAGAATGCAGCACCTCCTTTAGTATCTCTTGCAAATCTTATCTTTTGGTAACATTATATCAGTTTTTGTTTGTCTATGAAGACTTTGAACTCACGCTCATTTTGAAGGACAGCTTTGCCAGATACAGAATTCTTGGCTGGAAAATTTTCTCTTTCATTACTTTATATACTTCATACCACTTTCTTCTCTCCTACTTGGTTTCTGATTAGAGATTAACACTTAATATTATTGAGTTTCCGTTTCTGTTCTACTGTCTTTTCTAGTTCCAATGTTCCACCTTTGAAATCACTAATTCTGGCTTCAGGCAACTCAAATCTGCTTTTATGTGCCTCTAAATTATTTTTAATCTCATCCTTTGTGTCTTTCATTCCCATAAGATCTGTTACTTTTCTTCACAGGCTTGCAAATTGTTCTTTATGCTCTTCCAGTGTCTTCTTAATAACTTTTATTTCTTAAGTTATATTTTCTTTAAATTTTTTGAAGTGATTTTGGAGAGCTCTGTGATTATCTCTGATTAATTGTAATATATCCTGTGTTTCTTCAGGATATTTGGTTTTCTCTTTAACTTTGGCCATCTCTTCCTGTTTCCTAGTATGGCTTATAATTTTTGGCTGATATATAGGCATCTGAATATGTTGGTGTATTTACTCTGATGGCTAATTTCTCACTGTTGCCTATTGTTTTTCTTTCCCACAGCACTTCTTTGATATTTGTTTCAACTTATTCTCAGTTTTTTGTTTCCCAGCTAAGGTTTTCAAAATTGGGCAGGGTCTCACTAGTGGGGCATAGATTTTCCCCCAGGGGTTGGATACAGTGTGAACAGTTTTTGTCCATGAAGTTTTCTGTCTGGACAGCAGATGGCGCTAGTCAGTGCACCTTTCCATGGAGGTGTTTCAGTCTTGATCGTCCTGTGTTCCTGTGTTGAGTCTCCAGATCAGATATTCAAAGTGGGCTCTGCTAACCTAATTCACTGATGAAAAGCACCCCTATCTCCCTTCCCTTTTCCCTTGAAACAGCTGACAGAGAGAAAGATGTCTGTTACCCTTTCAGTAGGCTACAGAGAGCCAGGGAATTTAACCCAGCATACTACCTTGTGGATGGTGGAAGGGAACCCTTCTCAGCTACCACAGAGGCTTGATCACTCATGTTTGTCTTTTCTCTGTCCTTCACCCTCCTGGGAGTTGTATATCACTATCCCGGTCTGATGACATCCAAAGCACATCCCTTGGACAGCTTTTGGCTCTTTCTCTCATGTTTTTGTGAAAGCGTTCAGCTCTGGCTGTTAATTCTTTGCCATTATCCCACAATACTAAAAAACAAATCTTTTAACTCTAACACATATTATTTTCTGTTATTGGATATTAGTCTAGAAATCAGTAAATCTCTGGATTTTGAATAGGTTTCAAGGTGTCCTTCAAATCTGTTGAGCAGTAGAATTGCTTTCTTCTGCTGACAAATGGAAATTCTTTTCATCCAAACTTTTCAATTCACCTTGATTTCATCCTCATGGTTTGCACACAGCGAATATTACCTTTTGTTATTTTTATTTTTTTTACAATCCTGTTGTTTTAATATGTTCAAACATGATGTGAAATATATTCTCCTTTTTGCATTTATTTAACTTTATTTCTAAAAAGTTTTAAGTTGCATAAAAGTTACTTCAAAAATATAAAAGATTCTCATATACACCACCCCTTGTCTCATTTCCCCTTAGTAATACATTTTTTTTTTAAAGATTTATTTATTTATTTATTTATCCCCCCCTTGCTGCTTGTGTTTTTACTGTGTCCATTCGCTGTGCGTTTCTTCCGTGTCTGCCTATCTACCCCTTGCTGTGAGGTCCTGCTGCATCAGCCCACCGTGCCACGCAGGCCGGCCTGCTTTCACAAGGAGGCCCTGGGAAGTGAACCCGGGCCTCCCATATGGTAAACGGGAGCTCTATCCATTGAGCCACACCCACCTCCCAGTAATACATTTTAGATTGCCATTGTACATTTGTTACAATGGATGACGATATTAAAAAATTGCTATGACCCATGGTCTATAATTTAAATTATGGTTTGCACTTTGCACTGTACAATATTACAGGTTTTGAGTAAATATATAATGAACTGTATCCATCATTGCAATATCATGCAGAAAAATTCCAATGTCCTAAAAAATCCCCATGTTCCTACTATGCTACACTCCCTTTCCCCTCACAACCTCTAGTCAACATCATTTTGATATCAACATTACAAGATATGTTACTATAATAAAAATAAATCTACTTTGGCCTTATGTTTGCTCATTCCTCAATCATGCGGTTTTTGAAATGCTCATTTCTGCTTTGATTCAAATTGAGAGACAGTTTAGATCTTATGAGGAAAATGGAAGTAACTGTTTTGCTTGCAGTTTTAGATAATCTTTGCTTTTGGAAATGGGGATTGTCCATCATCAGCATTTTGTTAGTTGCCCTTGTTGAGTCTTATGAACTTGAGAGTAAGTGTTGGCTGCAACTCTGCTGATTTAGGATTCAAACAGATATAAACAGATGAAGATTTAAGTCTCTGGAACATATATTTAATGAGTTTATTGTTAATTATAGTTCAAATAAAAGGGGTAGAAGAAACATACGTAGAGAAATTAAAATTGAGTCTAACTCTGTTAC
>JAQZBX010026399.1:0-28964 GCA_029593785.1 Cabassous unicinctus | reverse complement strand
ATGAAAGGGGATGAAGGGAGGTCCTTGTCTTAGGGGCACCCTGGGAGGAGGATGCTGGCTGAGCCCTTGAATTGCTCAGGCCTCTCCATGGTGTGCCCCTTACCAAGTCTTGTTTCCTCCATTGCCAGGTTGGAAAAGTATTGAATGCGGTTGTCAGGAGGCCACATGTGTGAGGGATCATGGATGGCTTTGCAAATTTGGTCATTGTGCCCCTGATCCCAGGGACATGGACATAATGGAATAAATATACAGAGTGCATAATATGTTTATGTTCCTGACAATTTTGTTTTCAGTTTGTTTGGGTTTTTTTTGAAGTTTCACTGTTGGGAAGGGTGTTTGGCTCCACCTTCTCCACTATGCTGATGCCATTCCTCAGTATTACTTCATGAGTGTCATTTTAGTAAGTTGTCAGCGATGTTACAGATTTTCATTACTGTTATGGGTCATTATACCATAGGATCCAGGAAGGAACTGTGAGTGCCCTCACTTCTAATCCCTATGAATGCACAAAGAACACCTGAACCACTCCTGTCCCTAATGCATCACACACAAATGAGAGATGTCAACCACCCTCAGTCTCAGTCCTTTCCCTATACATTTATCAATTTAGATACACTTCCTCTAAAAATCCCATTCCTCCTTATCCTATCCTGAACACCTTGGGTGCAGTATTAAAATAAAATTGGTGATATCTATTGAATAATAAAGAAGATAAAGGGCACATATCACTAGCACAGAGAGATTTGGATAGACAATGATGAGAGATGATCAGTACTCCAACTGGACACTGGCATCACCAATTTTGGGGGGATGATTTGGGAATTAAGAGAATATCAGCAGAGAAGTTCCATGTAATCTCACAGTCATGGAAGGTTAGGAGAGATGATCATGTGAGAGAAGTTAGATGGCAAATGGGTGGAGCTGTATAGGGTAAACCAGAAATGCACACTAGATTTAATGGGGTTGTGGTATACATATTTTTCTCTTCACATCAAGGAGCAATGAAGGAAAGAAATCTACCACTTCCTTCTAAAGCTTGGGGCACAAGAGCACAATTTCCCTGGAGGAACACAGACAAGTCTTGAAGGATAAATGAAGATTGCTTTTTTATATAAATATTTTTCTCTCAAGTTAGTAGACTTGTAACTTTTCTTAGAATGCTCAGTGAAAATAGTGACCAACCCACCATCATGTAGCACTTCATGTTCTTGGAGGGGGAAGGAATAAGGGGAAATCCTGGCACAGACTTTGGTGCAACTTCTAAGTGGTCAACTTTGTACTCTCTGTCTTGTGTGACTTCAAAGACCAGATACCTGCATTAATTTAAGGCAATATTAATTATCATTGTCATATTCAACATGATCATTGTATCACACATGCAATATTTACATCTATATCAGTATCAATAGCTATATATCTATTTCCCCAAGCATGAAATAACATTGAAATATGTTCTCAGTTTGAATCTTGGACATATTGATACATCATAGCACTGCTTAGAAAAGATGCAATGGCTGTTCTCTGGGGGTTACATATTGTGGAGCAAGGAAACTGAACCCTAGGCAAGGTCAGGAAACTCTCCTCAGTCCTTCTCTGAACCTGACCCTGAGGTTGGTCAATGATCACCCCTTATTGTCTGGCATACCCCTACAGGCCAACTCCCTCTTGTGCCCTGTAGGGGTGGTTTGAGCCTGGGCTCACACTAACTTCCCCACCCTATGTCTTTTGCACAGTAATACACAGCATGTCCGTGGCTCTCAAGCTTTTCAGCTTTAAAAAACTTTGTTCTTGGATTTGTCCGTGGTGATGCCATCTGGAATGAAAAGTTGTGGTGTTTGTGCTTCCACTATTTCATGTTGTACCAACACACTCCAGGCATATTCCTGGAGCTTGGTGGATCCAGCTTAGATGATGGGTCATGAAAGAGATACCAATTGCAGTGCAGATCAGGAGCAGGATCTGTTGGGCTTCTACATACCAGGTCTCAACCCCTGTAGCTTTACCTATGAGAGGGGACCTGAGGACCAGTAGAACCACAGTGAGTTATGTGCTCAGATCCATCTCTCCATTACTTTCACGTCTGAATCCTGAGACACTCACATTTGGGCAGTGTAACCAGAAAGAGGAAGAACCCTAAGGGCTTCATGTTCTTGTGGAGGAGGTCCATGGTGTCCTGGCATTGTAATCCTGATAAGGATGGACCTGAATTTAAGTACATATTTGATGTGGTTTCATCTGGTTACATAAGTTGCTATTTTAAGGCGTGAAGTATCTTTGTAAGGATTAGAGGAGAGTGGGGAGTTTCTTTATTTGGGCTTTCTTGGGAAAAGGATGCTGGATATGTAGAGTTCTTCCTTTTTCACTAAGCCAATGGTCATTTCATTCCAAGCAAGTAATTTGCTATAGGAGCTGATCAGGGAACGAGATATGGCAGAGGATGAAGTATGACTTTGAGCATAGGATCAAATTGGGAATACTTGTAAATGTCCAATGCCTACCTCATATCCAAGGTCCTCAAAATTTTGAGAAACCCATTTTGATAATTTTTTTCTCATGTGCTACATCAAGTTTTTATATATTCTAAGACTTTGAGGCAGCAAGAGAATGTAGGAATCACAGTGAATTCAGATAAAACTGTTAACAATTATATTTGCTTTGAATTGGAATGACTTTCAATTAATTGCTACATTAGGAGAACATATTATTAACCCAAATATGTTAATTACTGGGCATATTCAAGGGTTACTGTGGCAGTTAAATTCAGTAATGTAAGCTTATCCATATGTTTATCTTTGACACATTGTACAAAAATATTATTTCTCAATGTTGTTCAAATCACACATAGCTTCCTAATCATATTTTTCCTTCTGCAATCTGTATATCTGCAAGAAATGTATGGACCTAGTTTTCTCTCCTTGTGCTCCAACCACTCTATATTTATGCTCTCAGGTTTAAAATAGTGACACCTTGTGGAAGGTCCCCAGTCTTATATATGGCGGGTCAGGAATCTGTTCTTTATGAACAACTCAGTTGTGTTAACAGTGTCCAGTACTGGTACTCTGTATTACTAAATTTTGGGTTCAGTGAAATGGTTTCCATTCCTTCAGGCAAAATGATATGTATGACCCCTGATAATAGAGCTGCAGAGATGATGGCATACAGAAGGAATAAGTTTGCCATGGCTTGAAGCAATCACATTTTCCAGGATGCAGGTCTCCTTGAAAAATCATTTGAGCATTGCCTTCCTGAGACTATGTGTTACTGAATCCTGGAATTGTGGCTGAGATCCATAGATCCATAGATCTGTAGTGGTGGAGATCACCACACAGTTCCATCCCTTCCTTGTTCCTCAACCTTGAATACATGACCTCATTTCTCTGTTCCTCAGGCTGAGTAAAGGTAATTTTGGAATTTTAGAAGTAACATTATGTGTTAGTTTACAGGTTTCCAGGCCTGTTTTATGTAATCAGCACTATTATTTGTGTGATTATCTCCCCAGGAACAAGAAGGGATTTCTAAAAATCTCATTTCCATGAGGATCACCCACTCTGTTTCTGTCCTGATTTGTCACACAAGTGTAACTGGGGAAGGTCAATCCCTCTCAACCTCAGTGTCAACACCTCTTCATTGATGTATTTGTATACATTTATCTCTTAAAATCCCTTTACTCTATTTAATTTCATGGACATATCCTTAAATGTAGCATATTAACAATTGGGAGTTCATTAACATTATTCATGTAAATTATGTAGTATATCTAATATCTCATTGTAGGTTATAGGAGAGTCACAAGAAGTAGGATAAACTGGAATACATAAACAAATCTGGAACCACTTCTTAGGACCAGGGAAAGTGGGAAGAACTACTGTATGACAATAGAGGGTAAGAAATGGCCTTCAATATCCAGAGCCAGGTTGCTCAGATGGCCATTGAGTCTTCCTTATTGTAAGACACCGATGGTTCTTGAAGGATAATGCCATACATTATTGTATTGTACCGCTTGAGTAAATATGTAGATGAGTTGCTAGGATCTATTCATCACAGGAAAGAAAGAAATATTAGGCCCTAGGCCTAAAAAGAGATTTAGATTTTTTGAAAATTTTAAATCTCAATATTGGGTGGAACCTAGAAAATGTTAAAAGGCTGCCTGGAAGACCCAAAAGAAATTAGCAATTAGTGAATGGAGAATACAGCAGTAAATGTTTAAAAGAGATGCCTTTGAAGGTGCCTGATATGAATGCATAGAGAGGAACCAACAACCATGACAAGAGGGAGGGAAAGAAGTTAGCGTTGGGTTTCATTTTGAAGGCCATATGATGGCTTCTTATTTCCCTTCAAAGAAATAAGTGTATAAATTAAGGATGTTTTGTGAATAAGATAAAAGTGAAGTCTAGATGTTTCAATATAATATGTATTGTTATTGGAGTAATTTTGAAAAGAGGCAGCATGAACTCTAGAGAGAAACATAGCAGTATTCCTCAGTAACGTTCATTTAAAGTTAATTTGGTATTGCTCCATATATAGGGCATCACTCTACTCATTTTTGTATGCTCTAACCTATATTGGAGGTCTTTGTTTAAACAGTAGGATTATAAAAGAAACATCCATATTTAGGCAAATTTTTTTTGTGATTCAGTCCATAAACATTTTAGAGTGATCAATTTTGTTTTATAGGAAATATGCTATTGAAAATGTGGGTACGGATCTAAAAGGAGGAAAAGCATTAAAAACAAGTAAATATTTATCTAAACAGCATCAATTCCCTTGGCCATTGATTACAAAACCACACATTAATTCAAATAACAACTCCTCACAGGAGCTGATACAACCGAGTTAATATGTTAAGATATGGTCAGCTTTATTGATAGAATTTCATTCTCTCCACAAGGGATCATTGCCTCAGGAACATGTGATATAGTTCCAGATGAGAAAGCAGGAGAGATGGACTGTTGGGAGCATTCCTAGTGCTTCAAATAAGCATTTCAAAAGTAATGCCCACTAAGGCTCTCTAGTTCAGTTTCTTATCTGCATATGACCCTTGATGCTTCTATCACCATGTTCATACATTATGGCAGTCAACTGGAGGAGAGCACTGACATGCTCAGCATATCAGAGAGGAAAATTGAGGAAAGTAATGACCGGAGTACTTACATGCATGGATACACCAGATTAAAATCACTAAACCCCAGTCTGCTTGTTTCATTGGGTAATCAATTGCATAGTAATTTAGGAGTTCCCATGGTCTTCACTTTAATTTCTGCTGAAAGACCCAAGTTTAAAAATGGAGAGGTATTAAGATGAAGTAAGTTTTGAAAATTAGCCTGAGATCCAGATAATTTCAAAATGAGTGTGTGGTGAACATCAGAAATACAAGTAGACTTGGATGAATCCCAATCTTGGGAAAAAGTGGAGGGGCCCTATTTGGGACATAGGTATTTGAGCAAATACTGTGATGATTTGGTCTACTGTGAGATGACTTTGGCAGGACTTAGTAGTCCAATCACTGGAAAAGAAGAGGTATGGGGCATATGATGGTTCGGTTCATATTTCAACCTGACCAAACTATGTTTGGGCAAGCAAAAACTGGCTTGAGTGTTACATCATCAGTAATTTGATTGATTCTGTGTCTGATTATATCTACCACCAGCTAAGGAGATTCAAAACTGAGAGAAGACTTATCCAATTAATTGAAGCCCTTAGAATGAAGGTGATGATTTCTGTAGTCAGATAGAAAAATATCCAATCTCTATTTTATACAGCCCACTTCTCCTGGGGAATTCTTTGAAAGCTTTCCTTGGTGTTTCTAGGTTTCAACTTGCTCTACATAATTTGAACTTGCCCATCCCCACAAAAATGTGAGCTAAATCCTATGAAAAAAGTCTTATAATATTCACATATATTTATATTTTACATATGTCCTGTTAATTCTCTTTCCCTTGTAAACCCTGAATAATGCAAAAAAATAAGTTACTCCCATGGGGAAAAGTTAGAAAGAGGAGTATAGGATTAAGAACAAGAATCAAACTAAGCACAAGAATTACTAATATTGATAACAGAATTTGGTGACCTATGAGAAAATTAGAAGCCAGATCTTCTAAGTCATCACAGAGTCAGGGTAGGCTGGAAAAAAGCTGATGAGAGGAAACTGAAAAGCCAGGGAGACATACCTGCATGGCATAAGTCAGGGACAACTGTTAAACTTTCTGAGGCTTTAAGTTAATTTATTTAGTAGAGCATCAAAGAGAAATGATTAAAAGGAGTTTCATTTCCTTCTTAAGCATGGGGCATGAGAGAAGAACTCCCTTAAAAAGATGCTGGGTTGATATTATTTTATATTACTGCAAAGGAATGTAAGCCAAGATTGGAAGGATGTAGAGATATAGATAATCATGTAAATTATTTCCTGAAAGTGGAAACAAACAACAATGATGGAGGAAGTGACTGGAGTATTGTCTTAGTAAAAGCAGTTTGAGAAGACCCAGCACAGGAAAGATGTCCACTGGAGGATATGCTGAAGCTCATCAGGTCACTATGAGAATATTCTCCTGGTCATAGAATGGTATGTAATTTTCCTCCCAGTAGAATCAAGACCTATTATGGAAAACTAGCACCTGAAATGGTGGTCTCACCCTTCCTAGAACTCTTATCTACACTGTGAAGTTCATGATAATCACAAATCAAAAGTAGGGAGGTAAAGATAACTTGTCACCCATAATCACAATGCATGGCTGTGTGCTTGGAAACAGGAATTGTGTTGTCAGCCAAGATGTTCCAACAAAGTGATCCCCATGGAGATTAGCAACCTCATGGTAGGACCAGAATGGAGCTGAAACTTCAGTATATAATGGATACCTGACTTCTTCTTCCCTCGTCTTTCATACTGAAAAATAAGACAAGAATGGGTCAGTCCTAGCCACACATTTCCTGTGCCAGCCCCATGGCTATACAACCCATTGCCATCATTCTCAGCACCTCAAGTTGTGTCTAATTTGTCAGTGGCTTATTGACCTTCATGGTGTGGCAGTCACCAATAAGAGATTTCCAGCAGTCAACTGGGAAATAAGAAATATCTGAGTTGAACTTCATGCATTAAGTCCTCCTTATTCCCTAGGATTAATTCCACTGCCTTCTGCTGGGCCCTGGCCATGAACAAGGGAATTGAATCCTGAATAGTGCATAGAATATTCATCACTCTATGAAATAAAATTTGTGTTATTATTATTACAATATAAGGAAGTTAAATATGATGCAAACCTAAAATACCATCTGATAAAGCCCAAATTGCCACCTGAGACATAAAGGTGGAGAATGTTTGCACCTGCTAACTTGTGGCTTTCAACAATGTCATCAGCAGAGATTTGGGAACACTAGAAGCTGTGGCAGATTCACAGAGCTTCACCTATTCATACATTACTCCAAGCAGGGTACTCACAATGGTCTTAAGTAATGGTTGCCTCCAGATTTGCATACCCCACAGGGACAGCTATAGAAGTTCCACATAGAATTTGTTTATACACATTAAATAAACTAGGCTTGCCATTGGATTTTAATTACCTCCTGTTCAACCTCCCCTAAGGTATTAACACATGTATAGCAGGAAGTGTTAACAAGAGCACATCTGCATCTTTTTTGAGCTAGGAGGAAATTTAAAGAAATGTGATTTCCAGACACAATTTTGGGTAGACCATATCATGAATTTTGCTTAGCTTGTAGGGCACATGATGTGGCCTCAGCAATGTCAACCAAAGAGGTTGACAGATTGCATGTCATATGTTCACTGGTGAAGACATAGGAAAGATGAGCAAGACATTTGCCAATTTCATTGCCTGAAGAATTGGCACATCTCAGGAGGTTGCAGAAGAAGAATGCAGAGCTAATGTATGTGCCATTACTCTTGCCACATGGTCATCCTTGTGTCAGTCCTCATGTGAGGAAGGGAATATAAGCTCCTTATGCATCAATCTGACCAGAGCTAAAAGGCAAACAAGTGAAGGGTTAAATGGCAGATTCAGCCATTGGTCAGCTTCCCTGCTGTCACAATGGCCTAGGCCAGTCTTACTTCCAGGTCATTGTTGGGTCAAATCTGTAGTAAACAGAAGGGAATAGTAACAGCTTCTGACAGGGTGGTCATACAACCATTTTCCATGGGAGACATTTCTCTAAGTCTAGTTGCAGTAACATTTTCCTTTTAACATCACCCTTTCTGTTTTCCCCTCTCCATGTGCTATAATGTCACCAATTTCCCATTGACTCAACTGCCTTCCTCATGTCTCCCAGTCCAATTCTATCCCTTCCTGATATGGGAGTTGTCAGGACTCCTCCAATGTGTCCCATGATCATACCCAAGGGGAATGCTGGAGAAACCAAGGTTAGGCATTACTCACTAATTTCTAGTATGCATGGGTCATGTCCTGTGGGTCCTTCCCTTTCCATTTTAACCTCATATGTACTAGGCACTTCTATACCCTTCCATTATCCCACCCCTACAACTACTGGTCCTAACCTCCCACCATCCCAGGAATTGTGTGGAGGATATAATGGGGTAAAAACCTGGACAATCCTCTGACATTGGCTGGAAAAGAGAGTCCCAAGTGGTGTATACTTATTCGCAATTTTGGGATCAGACCTCATCCTGATAAGTACAAGGGCAGATGTGAAGCAAACAATGGTTCCCTGTTCTACCTTTGTCTCCTCCTCCAGGTAGGAAGCAAGATAAGTTTGACTTTTCCTTCTAGGGAATTGCTGAGTTCACCTCCCAGAGGGTGAGTGTAGGGTGCACAGTCCAAGCAATACGACAGGTGTCCAGGTATAGACATCAAAGTTCTTTTTTTAAATGACCATTTAAATTCTCCAAAGTGTGGGCTGCCTGTGCCTTGTAAGTGACATGTAATGTCCATCTATTCCCTGAGTCTGGGCCCATTATTTAGTGTATTGTGCAGTAAAATGTGGTCCTTGGTCACATGAGATGTCACCTGGTACACTAAGAAATGGCAAAGCCAGTTTTCCAAATATTCCTTTTATGTAATGCATGGGCATGACAAACTAGAAAGGCAAGACCACAGGCTAAAATAAGTGTCCACTGCAACCAAGGCATAAGAACTTGAAATGGCAGGAAAGGGCTGATGTGATGTACTTGCCATACACAATCTGGTACATCCCCAATTAGAAGAGCTGTAAAATGTCATTTCAGGCTCTGGCTTGTAATTAACCTCTCTCACATTGGTAAATGGAAGATAGGGACATTTTTAATAAAAAGTTACTCCATGTTCCTGACCGCATACTTTAATCATTCCAGAATTTCCATGTCCAGTTCAGTACTGAATATACTATCAATAGAATCATCCATGGAAAAATCAGCTATTTCATAGATATCATCAAGTGTGTATTAGGGAGCCAAAGGGGTGCTGATACAAAATACCAGAAATTGGTTGGTTTTTATAATGGGAATTTATTTGGGATAGAAGCCCACAGTTATGAGGCCATAAAGCATAAGCTACTTCCCACATGAAAGTCTATGGCCAATTGTTGGAGCAAGACAGCTCCTGATATCTGCCAGTGCTTAGATTTCTTGGGTTCCTCTTCCCAGGGCTCCATTTCTCTCTGGGCTCAGCTCCTCTGTTTCCTCCACAAGGTCTGCTGTAGACTATGAGGCTCCCTGAGCTTTGCCTCTCTCCCCAAGGTCAGCTGTAGACTATCAGGTTAATGGCTCATCTCTATCCTGGGGCCTACCCTCCTTTCTCATGACCAAGCTCCTTCTTCTGCTCACCTCCCTGGGCTCCAGCATCAAAATTCCAACATCAGAACTCCAATGCAAAATTCCAACTCTGTCCTTTGCCAGGTCTTTTACCTTTGAGACCCCACCCACTATGGGATGGGGCTCCACACCCTACTGACATGGCCCAGTCAATGCCCTAATTATAATTTAACCATGCCCAGATGAACAGACCAGTTTAAAAGCATAAGCAAATATCTATTTTTGGAATTCTTAACTATATCAAACTGCCAAACTGCTACAAAGGATATGCTCATTGTCTTCATCTTCCAGTCAGGGTTCATCCTCTGCCTCTGTCTCAGGATGATCTGCCAAAATCAGCTCTGTCCATCCCTTAGTGGTTCAGTTGTTCCAATTATGTGTCTCATGATATCCTTCCTTGCCATGTGTATCAAGATGGGTGTGAGAGACTGTGCCTTTCATGATACTAATTGTGCCCAAAGATTATTTCTCTACACATGGGCACATTTAATTCTCTAAACTTTTTGCATCCTTGAATCTGAACAGACTGCTAAGCAATTGCCAATGGCCCAAAGATGGTAAGTTGGTACATGGAAGTCCTTGAGTCTGAGTTTTCCAATTCTAAAGGGAACACTCATAGTTCAGCCAATTGGACATAATTTCCAGTGAGGCAATACAAACAGCATTTGCTACACAATGCATGTCAGATTACATCAGTATGTATGAATCATCAATAAACCAGTGCTGAGCATATGGTGATGCATCCTTGAGTTGGGGTCCCAAGGATGTCAAGGCCAGGGGTTACAGGCCCTCATGTAGTATTGCAATAAGATTATCATTTAGGGAGTCTCTGCCACCCATTCACACAGGCACATTGCTCCTCAGGAAGGCATGATATTTCTCCTAGATGATGGTCCACTGCTGGCACTGCCTGGAAGACTGTTCTGACTACGCAAAACCCAGGACATGATGTGGATATCTGGCCTCATCAGGACCCAAGATCTCAGTGATCCTTTCAGTTTCCATTAAAACCCAATATCATAAAAGAAATTGCCTCTGAAAGGCCTTGCAACCCTGGGTTTCCTCTAGGAACTTCTTGGTCCAGAAGCCAAGGATTCAAGAATTCCTATTGCTCCCTCTTTCTGCCAGAGAGGCATTTGGCTGGGGTGCAGGTTGCAGAAACTTGTAACTCATATGGAGATCCAGACTCTAAATTTACAAGAGGCAGGGCAGGTAAAATGTCCACTTATACCTATTTCTGGGCCTGCTCCTCTTCTTTCTTCATTGGAAAGTGCCTGGTTTCTGTGCCAACTGATAGAGGGCTGCCAGGAGGATACAGAGATCTGACCAATATGCAAATAGTTCAATGTATTGAACCACAGGTGATAAAAGGGTACTTCTGCATTTAAACCCAATCATCTATAGCCAGCCATCATGCTCCACTGGATTTTTCACTGGCCACAAGGGCAATTATAAGCAGAGATTGTGGAGCCAGTTACACGGGCAGATAGAAAATCTAGTAATGTCCTTTTCCCCAACATGGAGGAAATATTGCCACTGCTGGACAATGCAGTGAGGAGATGGGAGATCTGGGGTTCAGGGCCAGTTACTCATTCAAACATGATGGCTAGAATTTGCTGGAATGGGACAACATATCCATGCAATCACAGCTATAAGATGCAGTGGTGCAGGGCATCTACTTCCTAAATGCATATTCTGGCAGGAAACATTGCCACAGAAGGGGTTAAAGAACCAATTGTCCACAGGGTAACATTAAACATCCAACCTCCATGCCAGTGTGGAATGCCCAAATCCTCCCAACACTGTTCAATGTCTCACCTCTTTGCTTCTCCCAAGACAATGGTCATCTGGGCACCTGTATGCAAAAGAACATTAGAGATATGTTCACTGCCCCCAAATTGCACATGCACTGTGGCATTATCCCTACTGTCCCTGGGGGTAGCCTGGGATACTAACCCTGCAACTAAGTCATTTTTTAAATTATTTCAAGCCTGGGGAGAAAGGCCTTTTCCAGAGGCCTGACTCCTCAGTCAGTGTGGAAGGGATGTGGGATATTTGCAAATTCTGCCTCCTCATTCACCACATGGACCTAAGGATTATTGGAAGGGGTTAGGCAGAGGCAGATTGTCCCTGCTGAGACCATGGCCCTCCTTCTAGCTTTTTTTTCCCAAATTTCTCAGAGGGAGATTTGTTCTATGCTATAATTGGGTACTCTTTTCTCTAGGAAGCATAAGAACACTCCTCAGCAAGTAGGGGTCATGAGTGGGCCATGTCCCCTCACCTTGCAGCAGCATAGGTGGCCAGCTGTCTGTCCCATGGGTCTGAGAGCATGTAGCATAACAGGTAATGCACCCAAACCATGTAAGCCCTCCCTTCCCTGCCAGTCACCATCATGGCTTCTCCATTAGCATGGGAGCCCTTCCCCCAAGTGGGGAAAGTACAATAAATTTCCAAATTTCATCTCCCAGAGAAGTGCCATATTGAGTAGAAAAAATTAGCTTGCATCCCCTCTCATGGGAGCCCTTTCTAACTGGTTGTGTTGGAATATACACATGCCAATACCCAATTATCTCTGTGCAAATACAGCTTAGTCCTTGTTACTTGAAATCTGAGTTGGAATTCAGGAAAGGCCACCCAAAGTGTGTTAAGCTCATCTACTTATGTTTAGGTCTCGGGCAAATGTTAGGGCTGTACTCTTTCCTGCCTTGGCTCATCTTGGTGCAAGGTGATGCTCCTTCCCCACAATCTGTTTTCCCCTCTCTTAGCTCTAATAGATTGAGAGTTGGAGGATGGGATTGGACCCCAGTTCACCAATATTTTTTCTTTCAGTCTGGTTGAAAAGAGCATTCATTACACCCTCATCATAAAGTATGACACACATGACAAGAGGTCCCTTCCTGGCTTCTGAAAATATCTGCCTTTCTTATCACATATCTACTTTTCCATGAAATCTTACACATTCATTTCTCATCTTCAGTTTTAATAGTCTTCCGAATAACAGCTAGTCTCACACAACCTCAGAAACAGTCTGAGTAGGCTAAGGGCACTGACTTTGCTTGGTTCCACTAAAACCATGAATGATTTATCTTTATGCTTTAAAGTTGATATTATATTCTAACTATGACTTTGCTTATTAAAATTACTTCACATTAGTTACATAAAACAATATTTGTCCTTCTGTGTGTGACATAGTTCACTCAATATGATGAATACAGTTTTCAAGGTTGGGGGGGCAGTGAATAGGGAATTAATACTTAATGTGTACAGAGTTCCTATCTGGGGTTTTGGAAAAGTTTCCATATTGGATGGTGGTGATGGTAGAACAACATTGAGAACATAATCAACAGCAATAAATTATGTATTTCAATATGGTTAAAGGGGAAATTATTAGGGTGTATGTTACTAGAATAAAAATTAGACAGAAAAGGACTACATAATGCAAACAAGTTTTCCTATTTTAAGCTATGGGATATAGTTGACAGTACAATATTTTTTTTTTCAATTATAACAATGATATTACACTGATGCAAGTTGTTGGTAAGTATATGGGAATTACATATTTTCTACATGAATTGTCTCTATACCAACAATTCCTCTAATAAAAAGTAAAATTATATTTGAATATGTGACTGGTATTTTTGTTTGCTTGTAAATTCCTTACTCCTTAGTCTTTTTATTCAAAGATATATATAATTCAACTCTGAATCATATTATATGCTTTCTTCTTTAAATGACTCCTTAATCTTGGTTTCCCTTCTTATCTCTTGGCCAATCACTCAGTTTTTATTAATATTGTATTTCATTCCTCATTGTGAGTTGAATCTTTTTTCAGTGATCATTTCTCTTTTGGCTGAAGACCCCACTTTGTTTTTCTCTTGAGTATACACCTGGTGATAAAGTATCAATATGAAGCGTACATCTTGTCAGTCTGAAGCAATATTAATATTTCCTCAATCTCCTTTAGTAATCATTAGTGGGAAAGTTTGTCTGCAATTCCAAATTCACAATTAACAGAAAATAATCTGTTAATATTAATATAAATTAATTAATATTTTATTTGACATATCTGTTTTTCTTTTCTTTTTTTAATTTTCCAGGAGGTCCTGGGGATTGAACCCAGGACTCTCCATATGGAAGATGGACACCCAACCATTGAACCACATCTTCCCCCATGACATACCTATTTAAATCCACTCTGGGTTAATGGCCACATGTTATTAAACAAAATTATGTGTGTGCGTGCTACCCCTATGTCTCCCTTTAACTAAAGCCATACAGATGTACTATGCAGAAGAGATTGAACAAACTCCATTGAATAAAGGGTAGGAGAGTTTTGAGCTCTACAACTGCACATGGAGAATCAGAAATAAGGACAGTGTTTCCCAGGCCTATCATCTTCTAACATTATTCCAATGTACAAATTTCAATTACTCCCATCACTCCTCTCATTCATTCATTCATTCCTTCAGCCAAGCCTTCACTATGATTAGACAGAGTATCTATGTGTTAAGGATAATTCTAACCTCCAGGATATCCCTGCACAAATGTGTTTACTGGCAAGAATCCTCTCTGAGCTCGCACTAGCCTTTCCATATCCATGATTTGTCCCCATATTATCTCTCACATAGTTAAGCACTTTCATTAACCCATGTGCTTTGGTTTCTGTATCATTCCAAGTCTTCCCCTCTGTACACTAGAGTTCATTTGCTCTCAGTTCATCTTTGGGGAAATACCTCCTATGAAATGCTTTCAAATGCAGGGAATTGCATGGCACAGAGGACCCGGACAAAATGAGGACAGTACAAAAGCATTAAAATGATAGTGATCCCTCAACATTTGCATTCTTTGCTTAAGAGGAAACCACCACTGAAAAGGTATCCTTTCCTTCAGTCTGCAGCTGATAATATGGCAGGCCCCTTGATCTGGAGTTTGAATTATCCTCTCCCAATGACCCTCAACCGCAGCCTCCTGGGGCCTCCCTCAGGGAGGTGTTCACCTGAATTCACATTGGCTCATCCTCACTGTGTCTCACACAGTGAAACCTGGCTGTGTGCTGGGCTCTCAGGCTGCTCATCTGCAGAAACAGCATCTACTTTGAGTAGCCTCTGGAGGAGGTAAGCTGGCCCTTCATGGAGTCTGCATAGATCTTTTTGTTCCAATCATGGCTTATCAGGGCCACCCATCCCAGCCCATGCCCTGCATCCTGATGAGACAAGTTCAAATATTAAATGTTGGATATGAATCCAGAGGTCAGAGGAGATTCACAGAGACCTCCTGGGCTTCCTCATGCCTCAGAATTCAACAGGTGTCACCAGCTGCACTGCACAATGGGAACCTAAGTTCATAGGGGCATTATTCATGATAGCCAAAAGTTGGAAACCACACAGGTGTCCACTAAGTGATGAAGGGATAAACAACCTGGTTTATTCACAAGGTGGAATATTATACAGTGGTAAGAAGAAATGAAGTTGTAAAGCATATGAAAATGTGAATGAACCTGGAGGACTTTATGTAGAGTGAAAAAAGCCAGAGACAAAAGGGCAAATACTGTATGACTGCATTACTGTAAACAAAATATATTGTGTAACATATTATATGATTCCATTAATATAAAATGTAAATATAAATCAATTTAACAATATCACTTCTTAAACTAAATGTCTCAAAAAAGGAAATAATATTAAGAGCAGATATGTGTGAAGTATAGAAAACATTGAAAAATATAACATTTGTAAAAGTTCTTTATATCAATAAATCTTGCATTTAATTAATCTCTATAAAGAGTATTCAGGAAAGATGAAAAGCAACAGCAATACAGAGTGAACTTAAAAATATATCAAATTATATTTACTAGAATTATTTTCCAGAAGAAATAAAAGGATGACATCACAAAGTACAAGAAATAATAAAATACTTCACAAGGAGGACTATATGGTAAACTAATTTGAGGAAAATAGTACATTCAAAATTAACCAATGGCATTCACATTGTTAGGGAAAAATAATAGTTTCTCTTTTTGTATTGGTATATGTCTTCATTTTCTAGAGCTATTATGACAAATACAACAGAACAGGTTGGTTTAAACAATCAGAATTAGTTTTCACACAGTTGTGAAAGTTATTTCAAAATAAAGGGCTCTCCAGACCATGATCTCTCCCAGATTCTATAGCATGCTTGTGCTTCCCTGCCAGTATTCTTAGGGTTCCCTGGCTTCCACCTCTGTCCCTGTCACATGGAAATCTACCTCATTTTCTGGCTTTTATGATTTCTGGCTTCCAATGACTTGTGACTTCTATTGAGTTACTGTTTCCCAATTTCCTTTGCTTCTAAGGACTCCAGTAATATGATTAAGGGCCACCATCATTCAAATTGGCCTCATTTCCATAAAATTCACATATATCCTATACGCAAATGAGTCCACACCTTAACTAAAAATAACATCTTCTAAGATCCTATTTACAAAATTATGCGCAACCACAGGAACACAGGTTAAGGATTGAACATGTCTTCTTTGGAGTACACGTTTCATTTCCAGTTTTCCCTCTGGACTGCATAATGTCAGGTTTTTCAAACATGCAATATGAATTTAACCCACCCCAATGTCCTCAAATCTTCAACTGTTTTGGTAGCAAATCTAAAGCCAAAGTTTCATCAAAATCAATTATCAGGTGGTGTCTTCTGGAGAAGATGATGGAATAGTGAGCTACAGGACACACTCCTCTTCCAGCTAGCAGACAGGAAGAAACCCTTTGGAAAAACATTCTGGGTCTCCAGAGTCCAAGGGAACACTGTAGGATATTGAGGAAAAAGCAAGTGAGAAAGTCTGAGAAACTGTGGCAGAAAAAATGTGAGTTAATTGCTCAGTGGCTTGGCCAGCACCCATTCCCCACACTGGAAGCTTGCCTCCTGTGTGGTCCATGGCTGGCTGCCCCAGATGGAGGGGTGTGTGAAGGTCTTCGAGACTGTCAACATGGGAGGACTTGGTCAAGTGCTGAGTATGGCTTCTGATTGACTAACTTGGAGTGCTGGTTTCCAGCTGTGAACCATGGTTCTAGCCTGCCCTGAACAGTAAACCCCACAGCCATTGTTTCAATTCCTTCTTTTATTGCTGCCTCACTCAGCTCCTATCCAGGTGTCATCAGGTAGGGCTGTGCTATCTCATGTTTGGCTCCAGCTTAGAGCCACTGAGCCCTGCAGTTGACTGAGGAGGTACAGATTTCACTCAAATCCATCACCAGGGAACAAGTGAGGCAAGTGAGCCCAGGCCCTCCTGAGAAAGAAGCCCATCTAACAGCACAGATACAAGATTGCACTCCCACCATAACCCACATTTCCTCTTCTCTCTGCACAATGCAGCACCTTCCACATAGGTGATAGCTCAGGAATAACTCCCAGAGTTCCTGACAACAGAGAAGTCTCTGACCACTCCATGAGAGATTTACTAACAATGAGAATTGGGGAGATTTTCCTAGTCCATCAGGTTAGCTGTCCCAAACAGGATCAGGTCTGATGTGGGTATGGATCATGTCCAGGCTTAATAAGTGCAGGAGCCCCATTCTTCATGGAAAGAACAAGATGAGGCACCTGGATGATTCACCTGGGACTATGGCAGATTGACCCCTCTTCTGTTCCTTTCCCCTGAGGTTATGGGGCTCACCGTGGTGTTTTGGAGCTAAGTCTGACAACCAAAATCTCTGAATAGCCTGATAGAGGAGGGATACACATGTTCACAAACTGCAAAAAGAAAATGGGGGTTTAAATTTTCAATTCAGTTGAAATTATTCTGCCATAAAATAATTTGTACTTATGGTGATTAAACAATCATGCATATTCAAATTTATTGTTATTTTTATTATTTTTATTATTATTATATTTTGCCTGGGCACAGGCAGGAGAGAGAATTAATTCCCAAAAATTAACTACACAGTGTCAGAATGTTAGTTGAATCAAAGTCTGTTCATACTTTCAGTCATATCCAGAAGAATAAATTAAGAAATCTAATTCATATGTGTGAATACATTATATTATAATTAATAATAGCATTGCAGACAAATTTTCTGCTTTTCAACCTTGGAAACATCATGCCATTAGAATAGATATAGAGGAGAATTCTGAGGAGTTAAATACTTTTAAGCAAGAAGAAGAAACCTATATCATTAAAGGAATCCCATGCTTCCCAAAATCTTCCTTGCCCCTGAGGCTGGGGTTGGTCCATTCTCTGGGTATGTCCCAAGTGTCCCCTCATTTCCAGCCCCATCATGTGTGGGGAGGTTTGTGTCTGAGCTCACAGTGACTTTTCTTCAATGGTTTCTCTTTTTTTTTCAATATATAATTTTTATTTTTTAAAAAGATACTTAGTTACATAAATATACACAAAAAAATATAGGGATTCCTATATGCCCCATTCCTCACACCTTGCACACCCTCCCACATGAACAACATACTTCATTAGTATAGCACATTCATTGTAACTGATAAATGCATCCTGGGGCATTTCCACTGAGCATGAACCATAGGTCACATTTTTCCCTGGGTTTCTTGCACAGTAATACATGTCTATGTCCTCTGCTATCATAAGATCAATCTGCAGAGAGAATTGGTTCTTGACCATGTCTCTGTAATGGAGATTGGCTCCTGAAGGAAGGGGCATAGTGACTGTCCCCACTGTCACATATTCATGCATCCCCTTCTCCAGGAGCTGATGGATTCAATGCCAGCGATAATCACTGGTTGGCATAAGATACCATAGACAGAGCAGGTAAGAGACAGGCTCTGTGAGGGCTTCACCAGTCCTGGCCCTGACTCCTGCAGCTGCACCTGGGACAGGACACCTGAGGACAAGGAGAACCACAGTGAGTCATGTACTCAGAGGCAGCATCCTAATTACCTCCATGGGTAAATCACCTGAAACACTCACATCTGAGACCTTCCATGAGAAAGAGGAAGATCTGAAATGGTTAACATCCAGGACTTGCAGACAATATTTTTCTGGTTGATTCGGATCCTCAATATAAGCCTATGTGTGCTGTGATTTAGTCTATTGGACTAAATGGCAACTTGCATTTGGGAAGGCCATTTGTATGTATAGAACCAAGGCAAGGAGAGTTCCCTGGACCCTTAGTGTTAGGGGGCTATTCTGGGAGGAGAATGCTTGCCAAATCCTAGGAGGACAAATTCCCCTCCCTGGGACACCACAAGGACACGGATTTTCTTTCTCCATGAACTTCTAGTGGGCACTTAAACATGTTTATTTCCTTCAAGATGAATCTTGAAGCCCTTATGTTGAGTGAAGGAGGCCAGGTACTGAAGGACAAATATTACATGACCTCACTGATATAAATGAAATAAATTGAGCAGACTCACAGAGCTAGAGTCTGGAAGATAGGTTCACAAGTGTTAGAAATGGAGAAGAAGGGTGTGAGCCAATGCCCATAAGGGCAAAACCTATGATAAGGTGGAAATGAGTAGTTGTGATGTGGAGAGACATGACTGGTGCAGTGATATTTTGGGTTAGGTGGTGCTGGCTTGTCTGGGGTTTGGGTTGAGAGGGTGGGTTGGACTGTCCATGAAACTGGGGGGAGGTTTGTGGGAGGGAGCAAATGAAAACTGGGTATTGTCAGGTATTTGGTTAAAACTAAAACATGGGAATGTTCTTTTGGTAACATGGCAGGGGAGGGTTACTGGTTTAGGGTGTTGGATGTGGGGAGCATTTGGGACAGGGCTCACCTAGGCAGGCTTCTAGGTAGTGTGTGAATGTTCCTCTTGTCATAATGGGTTGTATCAGTGGGTGGAGACACACATAATGAGCAGGAAGGTGTTGAACTGGCATCCTGGGGAGTCCTGCTATGTTCTCATATAGAGGGACAGGATCTCTTGAGAGCACAGGCAGTACCTAATAGGGGAAGACAGAGTAGTATGTCAAGCCCTCAATGTTGTTGCAAGTAACTATGAATCTTGTTCTTTGAAGAGTGAAACCTGGTGGTTGCCATGGGTCCCAAGGGGAAAGGAAGGGTGAAATAGAATAGATGGAACATGGGACATTTTTGGGGTGATTGAAGTGTTCTACATGATCTTGCAATGATGGATACAGGCCATGTTAAATTTCATCAAAATTTATAAAAATGTACGGTCCAAAATGTTAACCATAATATAAGCCATTGACCATGGTTTGTAGCTATGTCTCAATATTTGTACAGCAATTTTAACCAATGTACCATCCACATATAAAATGTTATTAATAGGGGAAGGGGAAAGGGGAGAGGATGTTGGTATATGAGATGCCCTATATACTATACATAACTTTTCTATAACCTAAAACTTCTTTGAAAACAAAATGAAAAAGTAAGAAACTGGGGGAACAGAAGAATATGTCACTATACATATAAGACAGCAGCTCTTACAGATATGAAAGGCATTATGTAAAAAAAAATTTAATATTTTTTCATTATTTCTATTGTTCCAAATCTTTATTTTTAATTTTTGTATTTTATTTCTTATTTTTAAAACTATCACTAGTATTTTATTTTCTTATTAATTGTATTTGGCTATGTTGTTGTCTTCATTTCTGAAGAAGTTTTGGATCACAGAAGGGTTACACCTAAGACATGGGAGGATCATTTTTGTGAAGTGTCAGTGATGGCAGAAGCATGGGAGAAGGTTCACCTGGGCATATATATAAGGCATATAAATGTGTACAATTCTTCATGGGGCACTGTCATGGTGGATGGAGATTCCCACAGTAAATGAAAAAATATCAAATTCCCACCCAGGGGAGCTCTCCACATTCTGTAATGGAACAGCAAGTATCCCTGAGTACAGGGGCAGTGAATAGTGAAGGAGGATGGTCCATTCATGGGTCCTTAATATTGGTGACTGTACTTATGAACCTTTACTCTTGAAATTGAAACTTATCCTAATATTATAGGGTGCCTAAGAATTACCTCCTGAAACCCTCCTTGTTGCTCAAATGTGCCATCACTCTAAGCCAAATTCAACATATAAATGGATTAAAATTCCCCCAGCATGGGACATGACTCCTGGGATGAGCCTCCCTGACACCAAGAAATTATCACCCAGCACCAACTAGCAATGCAACTGGAAAAAGACCTTGGTCAAAAGGGGGAAAATGTGAACACAAATAATTTTATATTGCTAAGACACTTCAAAGTCAGTCAGGAGGTAATTCTAGAGGTTATGCTTATGCATGTCTCAGCAGGATCTCATTTACTGCCAAACTAAATACTGCCTCAAACAATGGGGCTCATGAGGGCTCTGGAAATATTGAGACACTATAGTCAGCTTATATTGCTCAGGAATTTGATGCTTGCCAGTGGGCCCTACTTTGGTACTTCTGCTCCCTAATGTGACAGATTTGGACTCAATTGTGAGTACATAAACATGGCTCTTCTGACCCTTCTATTTGAAAGTATTATTAGTACTAGGATTGATATTTGTATGTCCAAGAGACTACAATCTTTCAGTTGTACATTTGACAGCTTGGCCCTGAATCTAAATAGAGTTGCAACACCTACTCCCCATTTCATTGGACACACCCAAACTAAAAAGAGGATGATGATGGTCAAAGACCATCACAAGGAACCAAGAGAGTCTACAACTGCAGGGAAGAAAGTCACATCCATCTACTCCATGGGATTCAGGCTCCCTCTCAGTTAGAGGTAGAGTGGGAATCACCATCCCAGAATCCTCAGGAATGGGGAATGAACTATAGACTAAAAGATTTATAGGTATTCTACTATAAACTTACTGTGATTCTAGCAATGGAAGAAATTATATTATTGATGTGGAGGCAGTGCCCACTGAAGGTTCTGAGGGCAGGGAGAGGGAAAAACAGGTGAAATATGGAGGCATTTTGGGGAGTGGGGAATTGTCCTGAATGACATTACAGCAACAGATACAGGCCATTACATATCTTGCCATATACTACAAACTTGGGTGGAAGAGAGTAGAAACTACAATGTAAATTATAATCCATGCTTAGGGGCAATGCTCCAAAATGTTTTTATCAATTGTAATGAATGTACCACACTAATGAAGGATGTTGTTAATGTGGGAAAATGTTGGAGGTGTAGGAAGCAGGGCATATGGGAATCCCCTATATTTTTATGTAACATTATGTAATCTAAATATCTTTTTTAAAATTAAAAATGTATATTAAAAATTATATAACAAGTAATTTCAATGCTTGAAAATAGTTAAAAGGAAAGTTAATTGAACTAGGATGAGAAAGATTATTAGAGCACATCAGGACCTCCTGTTTAAGAGCTAGAGCTATGGGCTGGCCTCCTTCTGGAAATGGGAGGGGAAGGGACTGCAACTTTAACCTTAGTAACCCAGGGTACTCAGCAGGGAGACCAAACACAGGATTCTATGGAAACCCAGGGGCTTCTTCCCTGATGCGTGCCAGATGCTCTTATACAGACCATGCATGGTGAATCCAGAGATTTAGGGGACTTTCAAGGTGTCTCTTTTCTCTTTTATTCTCCTCTATTATAAGGTCACATCAGAGAACACCTGCAAGAACAGAACAATAGGGGTTAAAGCCAATTCACACATTTACTCTACCTATAACATAAGCATACACACATGCATGCACACCCTGGGACACACCTGCACACATTACACATGCACACTCACCCATCTACTCTCCAGTAATACACCCACACACACTCACAAGCACCTACACATGTGTGCACACTCAAACGCATACACATACTTGCACACACTGGATATACAGCCCAGAAAGTCACTGTTCGTAGTGGACAAAGAGATCCATGGTAAAACCTAAGGGAAGCACTAGGCAAGGCATCCCTCCCAGGAAGGGAAGTAGGTGCTAGTCAAGAAAATAGGGCCCAAAACAGTGAGTTTGGCAGGAGGTCAGAATTCCTGTTGGCCAGTGTCTGTGATGGGCCTCCTGGTCCTCCCCTGTCAGATGAGGATGTGTCTTGGACAATGCTGTCCCTGTCTCAACACTGCAGTGAAGCCCATGGATCAGATGATGTCACCTTTTTAGATAAAGGTCTCCAGAATAGATTGAATATATTAAAATTTAAACTAAATCATTATAATTAATAAAAATAACTTTCACTAAATGGAAAGTCATGCCACAAATCAAAGTATTTATAAAACAAATTTATGACAAGGAACTTTTATCCAAAATAAAGTACACTTTTATGAGAACAGAATACTATTACTAATAAAATTGATTTCATCACTATGAAAGAGAAAATTATGTCCCAATAGTCCTCTTAAATTATAAGAAAAATATATTTGATGCAATATTAGCAAATCAAATTTGGAAACACATGAAAAGATATTAAATCATGATCAAGTAAGTTTTATCTTAGTGAATGCAAATCTCAGAAAACATTTGGAAATACATTAATTTAATTTACCTTGCTCATAAAATAAAATTTAAAATTTTAAATACTCATCTCAATAGGTACAGAAAAGGGTTTTTCAGAATTACCAGGGGCCCATGGGTAGTCTTCCCATCAGGGGAACCTATAGGTTTTTTGTTCATTCCCTTGTTCATTTTTAGAATACTCCCCTACATTCCTAGTTTGACAAGAGTTATTCTCCTGGATGAATCTTTGCATCTCCTGCCTACCCTGGGGCCTGGTGTTATCAAGCACATCAGTATGAAACCCTGTGTCTTCCCAGCTCAAAGGCTCACGTGTAATGCACCTGGTACTGGAAGATCCTTCATGACGTGTCATGAGACCTGGTGGCTGTTCTGTAGATGATGTACTCACCCCTGCCGAACCTGCTGGCATATCACAGCCTCTTGCCAGAAAGATCATTTCTGAAAATGCAATGGAAAATGAGCCAGTTATCTCACAGGTTATCCTGGTCTTCTGGAAGGGCATCCTCACTCCTGGGCTGGATCCTGGGAAGGGATTCCTCACTCCTGGGCTGGATCCCGGGAAGTCACAACCAGGAACAGGAACTCACTCCCTAAATACAAGATACACAAAGAAGAGAGCTATTTCCCAGTCAGAGTTGCTGAGAGAGGTGGAAGCAGATGGAGATGCCCTCAACTTCCCAGGATGTCCTGGAATGTGAGGACTGAGCACAAGCCTGAAAGGCACTGGGTTTCTGGGGAGGACATCACACCAGCTCTGCCTGTAGAAACCTGTGGTTTTATCAAAAGGATTAAGTGTGTAAATAAATTCTTCCTCTTGACCATGACTTCTTCACTGAAAAGTGTAAGTTTTGTGCTTGACATTTTACTTATAGGAAAATATTTGATATTTTAGGGCAAAAGAATATATAGATAAATGATTGATTCATACATCCATGAAAAATTAAAATAAAAAAGACCTTAGGTGTAAATGGTTTTAGGGATGCTCTTTGGGCAAGGGAAATATAAACAATGTGAGTCTGTTGTTTTATCTTATCCTTTATCATCTTCTAAGGAATATATTAAAATACTGTGTTGTGTGTGTGAGTGGCATCCCATGTAATAGGATCAGAACTTATCAATGATTTGATACAAGCACAGGGACATGGTCCTTAATGCCATGAAATATGGAGAGAACACACTGAAGCCCCTGGATGCTGGGCCTCATGCCATGCCAGGTTTTCCCTCTTCCAGACTTTCCATGTGAGGGCACAAGCTCCATGATGGTGGGAGGGGCTATTTTTTATGTACATACTCAGGGGGGATTTACTTAAATTAAGAGAATTAACTGCATAAGATCAGATGAAAGCAAGTTTTGTTTACCCTTTCAGCCATATCCAGTAGAAAGTGCAGGGATGGGGAACCATAAAGAGATATGTAAACATATTTTAAAAAATCTTTAGATTGTTTGAACCTTGAACACATAATAAAATTGTTGAGAAAAGACTCAATGTCAGTTTTCTGGGGGAATAATTCTTCTAAAGAAAAAAGTGGGAACCCCAGGCAAGGCCAGGAAAATCCTCCCCAGCCATTCTCTGCACCTGCCCCTGGAGTTGCCCCTGTGTGACCCATTGTGGGGCTGAGAACCCCCTGCAGCCCAGATCCATATTCTGCCCTACAGGGGAGGTTAGTGTCTGAGCTTACCCTGACTTCCTCTCACTGTGTGTGCTTCACAGTAATATGTGGCCATGTATTCATCTTCAGGTTACTCTGCTTTAAATAAACTTTGTTCTTGGAAATGTCTGTGGGGATGCTGAGTCGGGATTTAAGAGTCAGTTTATAATATTATTTTCCATCTTACCCCATGGTAACATATCACTCCAGCCCCTTTCCTGGAGTCTGATGGATCCAGTCCACACCACAGCTGGTTAAAGAGAATCTAGATACTGTGTAGGTAAGGGACAGGGTCTGTGAGGGTTTCACCAATCCAGGTCCTGATTCCTACAGCTGGACCTGAGACAGGACACCTAAGGACAGTGAGAATAACAGTCATGTGCTCAGATGTATCATCCCCATTACCTTCATGTCTGAATCCCTGAGACACTCATGCTTGGAGCTACCATCAGAAAAAGGAAGAACCACAAGGCTTTCATGTTATTCTGGGTGAGGTCCAGGACTCTAGAAAGTATTTTCCGGGCTGTGTGGAACCTGAAGTTAAGTAAATGAGTGCCATTGTTTCATCTGTTTGCCCATATGGTGATTTGCATTTGGGAGGTAACTCTGTATGTAAAATGAAAGAATATGAGGGGAAGTCCTTGCCTTATGGGGACACTTGGCAGGAAGATGTTGGCTGATATAACAGAGATTGCAGCCCTCTCACTGGGGTATATCATTACCAAGACCAAGCACCTCTACTTCTAACCCAGAAATGTGTTGAAGGAGTTTGACAGGGAGCCAAATTTGACCAAGGATCAAGGATGGCTTTGGGAATATAGTCATTTTGTCATTACCCCAAGGGATTTCACATATATATATACATAATAAATAAAATCAATGATAAAGTTGGTTTATGACAGTTACTGCTTGTTTTTCAGTGTCTTTGGGAACTCCAGGCAAGGCCAGGAAAGTCCTCCCATTTGGAGCTGGCGTTTCACTATTTTGTTGATATCATTATACAGTAGTCAGTCATGTAGAATGTGAATTCATAGTGGGATTACATAACTGTTAGATATTACCACCAAAGTTAATTTCTGGGTGAGCCCTTATTTCTGACCAACATGACTGCATGTGGAACACCTCAACAGCTTCATCTCCTGTCCCTAAGATACCTTACTTGTGCAATTTTGGCAGGAAAACCACCCTCAGCCTCAGTGCCCATACGTACACACGGATCTAATTAGATCCTCTTACTTCTAAAAATCCCCATCTTATCATATCATGAAATGAACTTGAATGCAGCTACAGCCATCCAGTGTTCAATAATATTAATGAATTGAATTTCAAATAAGAACATACAGGGCAGATATCACTAGCACCACAAGAAGTGTTGGAGGCAGTGAGGAGAGGTAAACTGTACTAGCTCTGGATGCTGAAGTACCAATTTCTGATGTCAGACTTTGTGAATTAAGGACAATATCTGAAGCCCCATGCTAAGTCATTTCACAATCATGGAATTCTGGAAGAGAAGGTTGTGAGATTGAAGATGAGTGACACAGAGGGGCAGATGGTCATGCAGCAAGCCAGGAAATCACTGTAGCCTCAATGGGGCTGTAAGATGAATTTTGTCTCTGCCTTGAGGAGTGTGCGGTCATGAATTGCAGAAACTTGAAGAAATTGGACCAGAATCTGGGTAAACTATTGAAGGTTATTTAAAAAACTCTTAATCATAGAAATTTTTTCCAGAATTACAAATAAATTCTGTTAATGGTGAAAGAGCATGGAGTACAGTATTGGCTTCGAGATGAGGAAACACAGGGAATTCTGTGAAGATATAGGATGGGAAAGATGACAGCTAGAAGATGGGCTGGTTCAGGAGGTCACCATGAGAATAGTTCCTTGGCTATGGTATGTTTTGTAATCAGAGCTACCCACAGTGTGAAGGCCTGTTATGGAGAAATATCACATGAGAGCTTGGCCTCAAAATGAATTTAACTCATGCCCACCAATGGGAAGTGAATGGAAATTACACATAAAGAATCCTCTAGTGGAGGGAGTTATAAGCACCCAGAAATAAAAAAACCTGTGTCTATCCTTGGAGAAAGGAAACAGGTTTTTAACCAAGATGTCCCAGGAAAGGAATCTTCAGTAGTACAGTTTCCTTCAAGTTAAACCAAAATGGTGCTGATTCTTCAGTATACAACACATACCTCACTTTTCCTTTCCCCTTTCTCAGTTTGAGAAATGAGAAACAGATATGTCAATCCTAGTCACAATGTCCTGAGATAGTCCCATTCACTCCCCACTGAGAGCCATGCTTACAGAAACTTCAGTAAAATGGCTCAGGTGGACTCCAGGCTGCTGGAATTAACCCTGAGAATAGAACAGAAAAGCAAGAGAGTTTGAATCATTTGGAATAGACCCTCAATTTGTCAAAACTAAACGAGAGTGTAACACTTAGTAAAAGCCTATATATTTACTAGTGAATATGTTAATGAAATGTAAAAAATGGGGATAAAAATTTGGTTCATATTGATGAACAATTAACATATAATCATTTTATATATTAAAGTGTAAATTTTAATAAGTATTTAAATACCTATACATGTGTGTAACCACCACTGCAAAACAGATAGTGAACTCACATAGTTTTTCTCATACTTCTTTAATTCCTCCTTCCTGTCCCTTCCCTTCTCTCCAGGCAATATTAGATATTTTTTTATAATAGGTTTGTTGAGTTATAAATCATATACCTTAAAGTTAATGCATTTAAGTTCACAATTTGATTATTTTTACTTGATTCACAGATATTTGCCACCATCACCAGAGTCAAATTTGGAATATGATCATCAATATACAAAGAAACAAAGAAACCTGTAGATTATCATTCTCCAATTCATCTTCCCTCCATCTAGCCCTAAGCAACCAACAACATACTTTCTATCTCTATAGATTTCCCTAATCTGGATGTTAATATTAAATAAATCATTAAATCTGTGTTCACTCTTGACTGGATCCATTTACATAGTATAGGGGTTCCAAGGTTCATCCATGCTGGAGCAAGTATCAACCCTTCCTGCCTTTTATATTTTAAGCATAATGATGAAATATATACAACCCAATTTCCCACATTAAATACTTCTATATGTTTAATTGAGTGATATTAATTCTATTTGAAATTTGTGCTACAATTACTATCAAACATTTCCAAAATTTTTCATGACCTTAAACCGAAACTCTGTCTCCATTAAACAGTAACTCCCCATCACCTGCACCTGAAAGAGATAACTGCAAATCTGCTTCCTCTCTCTGTGAATTTGCTTTTTCTTGGCATTTCATTTAAGTGAAAAAATATATTTTTCTTTGTGCTTGGCCTATTCAGCACAATATCTTTATAATTTTTCAGGCATGCTGTAGGATGCATTAAAACTTCATTCCTCCTTACAAATGAATACATTTCATGTGTGTATATATCAAATTTTCTTTATCCATTTATCTGTTTTGGACACATGAATTGCTCCCATGTTTTAGCTATTGCAAGTAATATTGCTTTAATATTGGTGTGCAAATATAAGTTTGAATTCCTGTTTCAATGTTTTTTAGCATGAAATGAAAAGTGTGATTTCAGGCTGCATAATTTAATAATATAATTCTGAACCCTTCATTAAACATAAGCAGCACTCAAGGGCAGGAATGTCGCTGCTACCCGGGCGAGGGGTGATCAGGTCGGCTGTGGCCCGGGGCGACATGGTTGGGCAAAAGCCGCTCGGCGTGCACTCCGAATAGGCTGGGGTGAGGAGGTTCTCAGAGAGCTAAATCCCCAACACTCTCTGGTCTCCACAGGTCGGGCGTGGGGGGAACCAGGCGTGTAGTGAACGGCGCAGTGAAAAAGGTTTCTGAGGCAGGTCTGATGGCATAAGCAAAATCAAGTCCTTTATTGAGGAAGTATATGGTTTATATGTAGTCGGGCTGAGGGGCGGCTCCACCGCCGGGGGTGAGGGTTCCTATTGGGCAAAAACTGTTGCTAAGGCTAAGAGGCAGACTTAAGGATGGGGAAGGGCACAGTGAAAGCTGTCCATATAAGGTCATAACTAGAGCGGGAGCTCTCATTGGTGGAGTGGAATAAGGAAGGCCGGGGGACTGAAGAGGGAAAGGGGGGTAGATGGGTGGTAGTGATCCGGACGCTGTGGGGGG
>JAQZBX010026398.1:0-28966 GCA_029593785.1 Cabassous unicinctus | reverse complement strand
AGCAATAAAATTGGCAAACCCTTAGCTAGACTGACAATGAAAAAAAAAAAAAAAGGATGTAAATAAATAAAATCAGAAATGAGTGAAAGGAGGAGGAGTTACTTCTGACCCTACAGAAATAAAAAGGATCATAAGAGGATACTAGGAACAACTGTGTATCAACAAATTAGACAATCTAGATGAAATGGAAAAATTCCTAGAAACACACAAACTATCTATACTGACTCTAGAATAAATAGAAAACCTCAGCAGACCAATTGCTAGTAAAGAAGTTGAATCAGCCATTAAAATCCTCTAAACAAAGAAAAGCCCAAGACCGGATGGCTTCACAGGTGAATTCTACCAAACATTCAAAGAAGAATTAATAAAAATCCTGCTCAAGCAGTTCCAAGATATTGAACAGAAGGAAACACTACTTTACTCATTCTATGAGGCAAAATCACCCAAATAACAAGGCCAGATAAAGATATGAGAAAAGAAAATGATGAACCAATTTCTCTAATGAATATAGATGCAAAAATCCTCAATAAAATAATTACAAATCAAATTAAACAGCACATTAAAAGAATTATACACCATGATTCAGTGGGTATGCAAGGTATGCAAGGGGGGTTCAACATAAGAAAATGAATTAATGTAAGGTAATATACCACATTAATAAAATGAAGGGGTAAAACTATATGATCATCTAAATTCACACAGAAAAGACGTGTGACAAAAATTCAGCATTCTTTCTTGACAAAAACACTTAGACAAATGGAAATAGAAGGAAACTTTCTCAATATGATTAAAAGCATATGTGAAAAACCGAAAACTAACATCATACTCGATAAAATACTAAAAGCATTACCTCTAAGACCTGGTATAAGGCAAGAATTGTCTCTGTCAATGCTATTATTCAACATTGTACTGGACAGAGCAGTTAGGCAAGACAAAGAAGTTAGAGGCATTCAATTTTGAAAGGAAGATGTACAACTTTCACTATTTGCAGTTGACATGATTCTATGTATAGAAAGTCCCAAAAAGTCTACAACAAAGTTACCAGAGCTAATAAATGAATTCAGAAAAGTGGCAGGATACAAGATTAACATGCAAAAATCAGTAATGTTTCTATTCACTAGTAATCAGCAATAAGAAAAGGAAATCAAGGGGAAAAAATCCATTTAAAATAGCAACTAAAAGAACAAATATCTAGGAATAAAGTTAACCAAGAATGTTGTATAAGTTAGCCAAAGAGGTGCTGATGCAAAGTACCAGAAATCTGTTGGCTAATATAAAGGGCATTTATTTGGGGTGAAAGCTTACAGTTACAAAGCCCTAAGTCCAACTCAAGGGTGGTTTCTCACCAAAGTGACTTCTCATGTGTTGAAGGAAAATGGTTGCCAATCTCTGCAAACGTTCAGCCTACCTCTCTCTCAGCTACAGGCTGGCATAGGGCTTGTTCTTTCTGGGTCTTCTTAGCTGCGCAGCTGCTCTCATCTCTTCACAAGGTCATCTGTAAACTGTCAGGCAAATGGCTCATCTCTCTCTGGTTCCCCAGCATTAAACAGAACAGAGCTCTCTTCTCTTCCATGTCTTCTTTTATGTGTCTTCTTGAGTGCTGTTTGCTTATATAGGCCAAAGGGGGCAGTGACTCAACCCGAGCTACACCTTACTGATGTAGCCCAATCAGAAGCCCTAAATTGATTTTAACAAGTACATTTAAAACCTTTGAATTTAATACAACCAAAGGGTATCACATCCAGAAAAATAGACACGTTTACAAACATAATCTCTCTTTGGGGGATTCATAACTAATATCAAACTGTCACAACCATCTTGAAAAAGAAGAATGAATTTTTAGGCCTCATACTTCCTCTCTTTAAAGCTTGTTACAGGGAGTGGATGCAGCTCAATTGGTTGAGTGCCTGCTTTAAAAAAAGGTTATTACAGGGAAGCAGCTGTGGCTCAAGCAATTGAGCTCCCATATACCATGTGGAGAACCCAGTTCAATCCCTGGGACATCCTGGTAAAAATAATGAATAAAGGCATCCCAGACCTGCACGGCATGAAGAGGTGCAGCAAAGCAATGCACCAAAAAGACAATGATGCAATCAACTGGGGGAAAAAAAGCTTATTACAAAGCTACAGTGGTCAAAACAGCATGGTAACGGCATAAGGATATATATAAAGACCAATGGAATTAAGTGAGATTTCAGAAATAGTCTATCACTTCTATAGCCAACTGATTTTTTTTTTTGCTGGCCATGATTTATTTGTCCTTTTTCTTTAAACAGGATAACCAAAGATACAGACAGTATTCAGTAAAATAAAAGAGATGAAACAAATTTTAAAAGACTGCCATGTCACATCCTACATTTAACCTAATTTTATTCATGCTTGCCTTGGAACAGGGAATAGATCATTCAGTAAAAACCTACAGTAAAAACAAATATGTCTTATCATAGACAACTTTCAAACTACAATAATGATGTACCTTAAGTATTCCCATGTACACAGGTCTAACATTACAGTTTCTTTTTTTAATAAACACAATTAAGACTTCTAGGAGCATTTTATAACAAAATTATTGCAAATTTTTCTTTGTAGATAGATCAAGCACCTCCAAAATACAAATTCCTACACACAGTGAGCTTTACTTAAAATGAACACTTAAGTAAATTAAGTACATGGGCAACCTTAGAATAAGCTGAAATTATATATTCAGCTAGATAGGCCACAAACCATAGTGCCAAAAGGAAAAAGATTATTTGCAAAAAAATTTCAAAAACTAAGTTAACTTTCTATAATTAAATACAGAAAATATACTGATTTGCTAAAATAAATAAGATGTGTTGTATTAACACTTCACTATAAAGAATGCATACCAGAACATGTACAAACTGAATTAATGTTAAGAATAATTTACTATACTAAATGTTGGGTAAATAGAAGTATATATTGTGAAGCACTATGGGCCGTTTTTGCTTTGCCACATATTTGTTACCTTGAGGTAGATAACAAATGTGTACCAAATTCGGCATTCATTTTCAGTTGCTGATGGTATCACGTGTTTTGAGAAATGTGTATAGTATGAAAAACTTGAAAATACTCATGAATGAAAACTGTTTTAGGAAAAAATAAATATTGTCATGCAATTATGTATAATCTCACTGTGTAAATTTCAAGGCAAGATTTTTTTTCCCTGGTAAAACAGATCATTGTTTTATAAGAATGTTTTTACTTGTCATAGTACATTTCTTTGACTCTTCCTGCATTGCATTATTTCACTCTTTTAAAAAAAATTTTATGTGCAAATGACATGCCAGTTAAAATGAAAATTCTCACATGTAGAAAATAAGTCTGGATTTTAAAAAACAAGAATGAATGAAATCTTTACTAAAATGACACGATCTGATTCATGTAAAAAATGACTTATACACTTATAATAAAAAAGACAAGACACATTTCATGAAGAATATAAAGAGAAATGTCTCTTGAGTGGTTTAGTGCAGATGTTTCAGAATGCTGCTGTATGTTTTATGAGGAATTTGAGGGGAAGATTTCATCACGGAAGTTGTTAATGTGGCTTGTGT
Source organism: Cabassous unicinctus (assembly GCA_029593785.1). Classification (NCBI taxonomy): domain Eukaryota; kingdom Metazoa; phylum Chordata; class Mammalia; order Cingulata; family Chlamyphoridae; genus Cabassous; species Cabassous unicinctus. Next base: position 25,391 of record JAQZBX010026398.1, on the reverse strand, counting down.
TAACTTGGTGACCGCTCTGTACTGTGGGATGCCTATGGATTCAAGCTGCTTGTTAAAGAGCAACACCCCATTGTTGTTCAGAAATCCTTCTTCATTTCCTCTCTCCCAAGATTCCCATCCTCTACTGGCTCAGTTTCTAGCATTTCAGCATCTTCTTTCCTGGTAAAGAACTTGTCCAAGTAACTGGTATAAGTGTTTTCCTTCTCAATTTGTTCCTTCTTCCTTACCTCACAACAAAACTGACTTGTGAGAAAACAGTCCTCCTCACCACTCACAAACTGGCTAGACCAAGAAGACTGGTACAAGGATTCTAATTGAGCCAAATTTGCCATTCCTTTTTCCTCTTTTTTACGGCTTACTGACATTGATATCAAGCTTTTCAATTCTAGTTGGGACACTGAGCTATTCAAGTCATTTAATTTATCAAAAAGATCAGTAGGCTCATATTATGAACTAAGTTGAATAGTTCCTGCAATAAAGAAATAAAAGATAAATCCCTGATTCTTTTGCCTTTCTTTTTTAGTCAGTTGCTGTGATGCTTCTAGGGCTACGTGGGCTTTGACTAATTCATTCCTTTCACATTTTGACTTGCCTTTCTTATTGCTTTTTCTTTGCTTTGTTCTTTCCAATTGGAAAGATCTATAATAAGTATGGGTTCATAAAAATGATTAACTTCACTCTCTCTCCAAACTAAGTTATCTAAATATGACGGTGACCTCATTTTGTAGTTACAAGTATGGCTATACTCCACATCATAATATTTGTTTTCATGATCATCTTTGTGCTGCCAACAAGGCTTAGTAGAGTAACTAGTATCAAAAGCAGGATTCTCCAGATAATTTTCACAATCTCCATTCAAATATTTTCAAGGATCAACTAATACTTCTTCTTCATAAGAAACATCTGACAGAGCTCTTGGGGCAAGCTGAACTTCCTCAATATCAAAGTTGATATGTATAGGCCAATCATGCTCTGAAAACTGACAATCATGGTACCTCTCCCAGTTAAAAATGTGACTGTGAGTTTCATCCATAAGCAAAATATCATCAACTTCGTCTTCAATATGAAAAGGATGACTTGAAATTGGTTCATCCATTGAAAAAGAATATAAGCTCATATAAGGATGGGAGAGAGCTTTTTCTGCTGTCAAGTGATCCATAGGGCTAAATGTCAAAATCTGTTCCAGGAAATCCAGTGCTTCTTGACTAATTCCTGGAAGCCACTGAGTTAAAGTTTTTTTGTGGCTCAATCATTTCTTTTCTAATGTAAACTGGAATTATGCTGAGAAGCTCCTGACAATAGTGCTCATGTGTAATGGGAAAAGATTCTAAAATCTGTGTCTGTTCAATTTCATGCACACCTGCACAGAGGGTTTTAACAGTTAGCATTTTAGCAAAGATGCAGCCGGCAGCCCACATGTCAATGGCTTTAGTATAATTATTAGGAGAAAGTAAAAGACATGGAGATCTGTACCATTTAGTAACCAATCTTTCAGAAAGATTACCCTTATGGGAATAACGGAGATCCATGATCTATGCAAGACCAAAGTCACCTATCTTCAGCACCAAATCCTCAGTATTAATGGAAAGATTAGCTGGTATGACATCTCTGTGCACTATGTTTGCAGAGTGAATATACTTGAGCCCACGTAGCAGCTGATACATGAAAAGTCTGGCATGCTCCTCCAGTAAAGGACCCTGGTCCAGCACATTAGCCAAGTCTACCTCCATGTCTTCCTGAGTGATGTTAACACTGTAAAAACTGCTCAGTTTCAGTAAAAGAGCCCACATCATCTGTTAACTGGCTTCCACTGGGACCAAGAATTTCAAACTCTTCCACAATGTTATCAAGGTCAAGTCTTCTAATAATTCTGATTTGATTTTGAGCATGTTTGACACTCTGGGGATCAGTAAGGACAATTTTCTTGATAGCTACTCTTTTGTCACAGTCATTGTCAACAGCAGAAAAAACCAAGCCATTGCCCTCCACAACCCAGTGGTTTTAAGTCCATATAACTAGAGCCCAGATCAAAACCATGAATGTTCATGAGACTTTCAAATTTCTCTGCCATTTTGAAACCCTCACTATTGCATCTTCCTTTTGAATTCTTGAACTTGTGCAAACAAGGAAGAACACTTGTTTTGAAAGGAAAGATCTTTCAAAAAGGGAGAAGAAAAATAATTCTGTCTCCACATCAAGATGATTTCTTGATGTTCATTGCATATGCCAACCAGGCTGTTGAGTTCCCCTTAGCTTTAAGGCTCCGAATGCTCTACTCATATTGAGAATTAAAAATGGCAGTACTCATAGTTCAAGAAAAGGGCAGTGACTCTGCATACATTTAAAGAAAACACTGAAGAAACTCAAGCGGTATGAAATGACATGCTATCCACTCAGATGTACTTGCGCTAAATGATTAAACATTTAACAAAAATGTGAACAAATATGCACTCAACAGCCTTCTATGAACATTCTCCTCACAGTGCAGATACATTCAGCCTTGGACTGGTTCTGAGCAGCAGCATCTAAAGCACTTGTAAGCTCTGTTTCCTTTTTCTTCTTGTCTTCCTTCTTTGCTATATATTTCAAAAGGAAGATCTGGCAAATGTTGGTTAACAGAAGTCCTATTTTTAGTGATCAGATAGCTCCATCTCACTAAAATTTCAATCAAAGCTACCATCAATTTTACTCTGATACAACCTCATTTATGACTAGATTGGCCAAAGGACTTCAGGGCTCTGAGACTAGCTGGGTAAATGGCACTCACTAAACAATTCGTTGAGTCCGCCAGAGAGTTTGCCTGGCAGAAGTCAGCTGCGGCCGAGTCACCAGGGAGGGGATATGCAAGCATTTCAAAAGGAGGGTGAGAGTCCACGCCACCTCTTGTTATGCCTGACCATCCCTCCCTGGCCATAGCCCCTCAGTCACCATCCAAGGGCAAGCAGGCTCTGCAGGCCCTGGAGCTAGCAGGTGGGGCTGGCAGGGCTGCACCTGGAAGCCAGCGAGAGTCCTAGCCAATTGATTTTCTCTTCTCCCCTCCTAACTCCTCCCCTCCCCTCCCACTGCTTCCTTTTTGAGGTGACAAAGATTGAATCCAGTGTCTCCTACATGGGAAGCAGGCACTCAACCATTGAGCTACAACAACTCTTCCTCAATTGACTTTTGACAAGGCTGCAAATCCACTCATTTGGGGAAGAATAGTCTCTTCAACAAATGGTGCTGAAAAAACTGGATATTCATATGTGAAAGAATGAAGGAGGATCCCTATCTTACACCTTATACAAAAATTAACTCAAAATGGGTCACAGACCTGATTATAAGAACCAGGAATATAAAACTCCTACAAGAAAATGCAGGGGATCAACTTCAGAATCTTATGCTAAGCAATGGTTTCTTAGACTTTATATCCAGTGCATAAGCAACAAAAGGAAAAATAGATAAATGGAGCCTCATCAAAATTCAAAAATTTTTTGCATCAAAGGACTTTATCATAAAAGTGAAAAGAAAACCTATTCAATGGGAGAAAATACTAGGAACCACATATCCCAATAAGAAATCTGACAACTCAACAATAAAAAAGAGAAACAACCCAATTAAAAATGGATGGAAGACTTGAATAGACATTTATCTAAAGACAGTTTTGAAATGGCTAAAAAGCACAAAAGAAGATGCTAAATTTCATTAGCTATTAGGGAAATAGAAGTCAAAACCATAATGAAAAACCATTTCACATCCGCTAGAATGGGTACCATTAAAAAAGAGAAAATTACAAGTGGTAGAGAGGATGCAGAGAAAGAAGAACACTCATTCATTGATGGTGGGAAAATAAAATGATGCAGTTGTTGTGGAAGACAGTATGGCAGTTCCTCAGAAAGCTAAGTATAGAATTGTCATATGACTCACCAACCCCGCTGCTAGGTATATTGCACAAAGAATCATAAGTAATGACTCAATCATGGATATTTGCGTACTGATGTTCATAGTGGCATTATTCACAATTGCCAAAAGATGGAAGTAACCCAAATGTTCATCTAATGATGAATGGATAAATAAAATGTTGTATATACATGCAATGGAATATTATTCAGCATTAAAAAGAATGAAGTTCTTGGTTCATTCAAAAACATGGATAAACCTCGAAGACATCAGGTTGAGTGAAATATGCCAGACACAAAAGTACAAATATTGTATGATCTCACTGATATGAAATAATTAGAATAAGCAAACTCATGAAGTTATAATCTAGAATATACATTACCAGGTTTAGTGTAGAGAATGGGGAGTTAATGTTTAATTTGTACAGAATTTCTATTTGGGTTGATTGTAAAGTTTAGGAAATGGATGGTGGTGATGGTAGCACAACATTGTGAGTGTAATTAACTGCACTGAATTATATATGTGAATGTAATCAAAAGGGGAAATTTTAGTTCATATTTATTTTACTAGAATATAATTAAACCATAAAAAATAGCATTAAACAACTCTATTGTAAACAATGGACTATAGTTAATAGTAGAATTATAAAAATGTTTTTTCATGAGTTATAACAAATGTACCACCTTAATGCAAGGTGTTATGGGGGAAAATATACCCTAATGTAAACTATAGACTGTATATATTTAATAGTGCAATTTTAATATTCTTTCATCAATTGTAACAGGTATCATATGAATGCAAAATGTTAATAATGGGATAATATGGGAATGCTGAAATTTTTACACACTTTGTTTGTAAACCTATGACTTCTCTAATTAAATTTTTTTTTAAAATAATGTCACTGGTTTGGAGATGAGAAGCTATATTTTCTAAGGTACAGATATGCTACTTTCCAGCAATATGATGCCAGGGAAATTACTTAAATAATTTAATACTTACATATTTACTCGAAAAATAAACAAAAATATTGAAAACTTCATATTTCCAGTTATCCTCCTACAAGTTTAAATAGATTATTATATTTTTGATGCTCACAAATGTTCGAGGAACTAAGGCATTGGTATCTTCATTTTACAGATAAAGAAAGAGGTAGCAAGAGTAACTCATTGTATGAGTGTGTGTGTGTATAACTTTTTATTTTTGTATAATTCAAGTTTTACAGAAAAATTGCAAGAATAGAACAAGGGACTCATATAACCTTTACCCATATTAACAAATTGATTATCTTTCCATTTTTAAAATTATTTTATCTCCCTCTCTGTCTCTTCTCTTCCATGAATATATAGTGCATGTACAATCAGACTTTTTCCTGAACTTTTTGCGTGTTAGACTTATTTTCCCATTGTTCCCTAAATACTTCTGTATGTATTTCTTAAGAATGAGGACTTTCTATTAAATAACTACAATATAAGTATCAAAATCAAGAAATTTAACATTGATACAATGCTGTTTTTTTTAAATTTTAAGTATTATGCAAATTGTTTCAAAGGCCCAAATATTATTCCAGGTAAGAATTTTGTTTTTCCAATTAAGAGCTAATCCAGAATCCCCCACTGCATTTAACTGATGTCTTCCTTTAGTAACCTCTAATATGAAACACTTATTCAGTTTTTGTCTTTCATCAAAAAAAAAATGTAATCAATAAAATTGATAAAAAATGATATCTAACCTTGGGCAAGCTATACAATTTTATTGGAACTGAATTTTGCATAATCAAATGGGTTGCTGTGAAAATTAAGTGAGGTGCCACACATATAATGCATAATATTTTAAGCATGCAATTAAACAATAGCAATAAAGACCATGTTCAAAGGTACTATTTAATATTTTTCTAACAGCAATATATGTAATATACTCAAAACAGAACTAGCTTGAGGCACTCAGTGTATTGGCAAATATAAGCATTCAAATGGTTAAAGAAAGATTTTCTTTTAAAGAATCAATTCTACTCTTTTCATGGCTATCAATACTTCCTATTCAAGTTGGTATTGAAATTTAAACAGCCTAATAACCCGATTGACTAAATACTGGTCATTTAAAAATTTATCTACCTGGTTTTTTATTACCTTTTCCTTAAAATCATTAGTATAGCTTGATATTGATTAATGTCTCTCATGTAAATTTGATTTGAAAAGCTGACCTTTTATGTTATCTCACTTACAAATAATTCTTCTGTTTCCCTGAGCAGGATAGCAAAGTGGTTAAAAGTATAGATGATGTTATCAGACCACTTTGTTTAACATCTCAATTCCACCATTTCCCTGCTGTTTGAAGTTGGTCAAGTTGTTACCCTCTTGCTTTAGTTTTCTCTTCTTTAAAACAAGACTAAGTAATAGTTCTTTTGCCCATGATGTAATGAATAATAAGTACTTAATAGGTATACACCTGAATTATTTTAATCATCTATGAAAGGCATTATTGATTAGAAGTTATGGCAAATTATCTCCAATATTGTTGAGTTAAAATTCTGGATAATCCAGTGACTAGCTATGTAACTTTATTTTACCTGGTCTCTTGATATCTCAATTTCCTCATTTGTAAATTATAAATGATAATAGTACCTGTATCATAGAGTTTTGGTGAGATTTAACTAAAGTAATGTATTTTAAGTGTTTAAAACAATGTACTTTTTCTAAATAAAGTATTTAGAAAAAACGACACGGACATGGTTCTTCAAATGTGTCCATAACTATATATATATATTTTTGATCCTGAATTAAGCCTTTGAGTTCTGTGAGGGTAAGTATTTTGAATGAATTTTTAAAAACAAATAGAACTGTGTGATAGGGAAATACATTGTTTACAAATGCCCTGAAATTGAAACTAAGTAATAAGAACCTGTAAAATACACTGGACAGTCCAATGGTCAGGTTAGGTTATCTAGGAAGTCTGGTTTCAAATTTCGGGTTTTATGATGCCATGGCTTTATGTCCAATTTCTGAAGAATAGATGCATTTCAATTTTAGAGAATACTAGCCTAAAATAAAGCCATCAAAATTTTAAATACAGATTAATAATGAATTTTGAAAGATTTTAAAATATTCCTCAGGAATCTTATTTGTGTTTTTAATCTGTGCTTACTCTTATGGAATATGAGTAGCATACATCAAGACAAAGAAAATTCCCTGGATTTGAACAAAGCTCTGGTCAACTTAATAATTTTTTTAAGTAATATCTACTATTAAAATAGTAATTATGATAATAATAGGCAATATTCACCAAGCACATGGTCTTGGTCAAGGCCTCTATAAATATTGGTGAAATTAACCTTACAGTAATTTTATGGTAATACAGGAAGCTTTATTAAGACAACTTTATAAAACAAGAACGTGGACTCATGTAGATTGTGTTACATGAACAGAGCTAATGAATCAGAAAGGATTCAAATCCAGATCACCCTGAATCTATATACACCACCCTCTTCCTTTTTATACTAAATTTTTCATTATGTTCTTGTCAACAGTAAACACAAAGCAAATAGAATTAAATATAAGGAAATGTATTATCATATATAACTGGAAGTCCAAAAGAAAAGCAAGCTTCAGGGTTGAGTTAATTCTAAAGAATTTATTTTGATTCACATCTCTATGTTTCTCTCTTCCCAACCTCCTTTAATTTTCACATTCATCCTCAACCTGGTAATCAAAAGAGTGTCTCACATCTCTGAATAACACTTAAAAAAAAAAGATGTATGAAAGCTCTCTCCTTGGAGCTTTAGCAGAATTTTTAAAAAATCCATTAAGACCTCAGAAACCTTAGCATTGTGTCTCATTGAATCACAAGCTCATTTGTAAATTTATTCCTAGCATAAGGCAATGTCATGAACTCATTGCCTTACTTCTATAACCCCGAAACAAGAGAGATAAGATGACCATAATCACATTAGGCCCATCAGAGTAAACTCATAGTACCTGTTTACAGTATAAAAGGAAATAGGTGGAAAGGATTCTGCAGAGACAAGATCAATATGGTTATTAATGATAGTTTTGATATTCACAATGCACATTAATAACAAGAACCATGGAATTAAGGAAACTCACTTAATTTCAAACATTCCAACTGTGGCCTTCTGGCAATTTGATGTAATTATGAATTCCAAGAATATAATTGGGTCATACTTGTAAACTGATGTGTTAATCTCAGCATGATTAAGTTATGATTAGGGTGTTGACTGGGCCATGGCAGTAGGGCGGTGACCCCTACCTCTTGGTTGGTGGGGAATCGAATATAAAAGGCAAGGCAAAGAACAGAGTTGAAGCAGTTTTTGAGAAGCAGTTTTGATGTTGGAAAGAAGGCCCCAGGAGAAGAGAAGTGAGACGTTTGCCTGATCATCTACAGCTGACCTTGTGGAGGAAACAGGAGCTAAGCCCGGAGAGAAGCAAGCCATTCACCTGATCATCTACAGCTGACCTTGTAGGAAACATGAGCTAAGCCCTGAGAGAAACGCAGCCCCGGGAAGAGAGGAACCCAAGAAGCCTGAGCCCTGGTAAACATCGGCAGCTGTCTTGCTCTAACACGTGGCAATGGACTGTGGTGAGAGAAGAAACTTAATGCTTTATGGCCCGGTATCTGTGGACTTCTACCCCAAATAAATACCCTTTTAAAGACCAACCCATTTTTGGTATTTCACATTAGCACCCCTTTGGCTGACTAATACAACATTTTCCCAAATTGTATGACTATTTTTCCTTGTTTGATAGGGCAGCTATTAATACATCAAGAAACAAATTTTTCTGTTTCAAAAATTGGGGGGGTATTTGAATCCATGTTAAGAAGTCTCAAAATAAAGTAAATAAAGGAAATAGTAATTGCTCCTACATACAAACAGTCACACACGGACACACACACAAACACATACACTCACATACTGTACAAACACTGCCAATGGTCCCAAAATCTGTGGTCAAAATATTTAGGAGAATTTATATATCATTGGACATGGTGCATCATCAAATATGTAGAGTGGTAAACATATCTGAACAATCTTCTGAGGAAAACTGGATGAAATTGCAAAGGTTTAATAATGGTCAATTAGGAACTTAGTAACAAATTCTGAAATAAATTGAAATAAGTGTCTCATAAATTTGTTCAACTTCACTACCTCAAATAATATATTTATTTTATTTTTTTCATGTATGTTTACCATTTTAATGAAAGACTTTTAATCAGAAATTTTAGAAAAAAAATACTACATAGCATGCCTTTTACTCATTATCTAAAGTCTGTCAAGAAAATTTGCAAAACAGTGTCTGAACTTGTGATGACTTGAATGTAGAAAATGTGTCAGATTCACACAGTGATTTTGCATATTTTATCTGATTTTACTCACAGTAATCCTATAAAGTGTATATTAATGTTATTTTACAGATAAGGATTATTAAGTATTTTTAATTCCACTTTAAAATTTTAAAAAATCATAAAAATAAAGCTAAAGTAAACCTGTAGAAAGCAGCTGATTTAACAGATAATAAGTTCTATATCTTGAATAAATACAATCCTCTGGACATAAGACTGATATTTTAGTAGTAGACCACAGTTAGCCAACAATGTATCCAAATAGGTTGATATCATTTCTGAAAATAAGTAAATTAGCATATATGTTTCCGTTATCCTGGGATGCTTAAAGAACAGTTACAGATAACAAAAATAATGATTAAAATAAAAATATATTCTATTGAGAACATACTATATGCTATATGATTTATGCATATAGAGATCTATCAATATATATATACTACTCATGATAACCCTATAAGGTTGATATCATTATCCAAAGATAATGAGAATGCAAGGGATTTAATAATTTATCTAAATCCTTAGAGCTAAATGAGAAGATGCAGAGGAATTTACAATCACAGGATAATCCCTTGCTTGAGCATAACATTCTATGTCTCCATTTCAGCGTATCAAATAATCCAACTCTTAAATGAATTTTGAGTAACCAATTGGTTCATACTCACTATAAAATAATTAGTTTAAATAAAATAATTTATTTTTTTCCATGTAGTTTGGACATGGATTTGTTAAATAATGTTTTTCTATTTTGGCACTATTGACATTTTGAACTACATAAATATCTTTTGTGGGGTGCTCTTCTGTGCTTTTTAGGACATTTGCCAGCAGTCCCAGACTTTACTTACAAGAAGCAACTATCAACCTCCCCTGGGGTCGTGAAAACCAAAAATATCTCCAGAAATTGTCAACTATCTCCTGAGGGCCAAAATCATCTCATTGTTAATACTAGTTAATTTTACTTGTGAGAAAATTGAAATACATCATCTGTAAGGAGAAATGAACCTGACTTACAGACAATTTATCTAAGTCTAACTGAAACTGTGTAGCCATTCTTCTCCTGGAATACTGCTAATATTTTTAAGTAGACAGTTTGTAAAACAAAGGCATAGTCATCTGTTTGCAATTACAGTTCCAGAATCCCATTGTAGGAGAGATTAAAAGAGATAGTGTGGAGACAACCAGCAAGATGGCCACAGAGTAAAGAGCTCCGAGAAACAGCTCCTGCTACAGGGCAGTGGTGATCACACAGAGCTGTATAAAGCACTTGTTTGGGGGCTCCAGGAAACCAGAAGTGCATCCTGCAACATCCTTGAAAGAATGGAAGGAAGAGAAGGGCCATCTGCAGAGAAGATTAATAAGTAGAGCCCTCCACTCTGCGGAGGCCGGTGCCCATCCTCCACTGGAGGCAGAAGCCACCTTGGGAGCTGTTCCGTGGCTGGAATTGGAAGCACCACTTCCCAAAATGAGGGAGGAAGAGATGGTTGGACACCAACTTCAACTACTGATTAGTAAATTCTGCGGGCTAAAGTATAATCCTAAGAACAGCTAAAGTTTGAACCTGTCCAAGTCAGAAAGATGCTGGTAGCCTCCCTCTTAACTCCGCGTCTCACACGAGGGGAAGCGGGCCTGACTGAAAATCACAGTGCTGGTAGGGACCGGCTTCTTTCCATTTAGATCAGATTGCAGCTGTAGCCTAAGCCCCAGGTCCACCTCGGGCAGGGAGGAAGCTGGGAGAGCTGCTCCAGCCTCTCCGGGAAACTACAGGCCACTCCTTGGAGGCCAGTGATCATCCTACTTTGGCAGCGCAAAGCCACAGGAGCTAGTCTGTGGCAGGAATTGGAAGCTCCATTTCCAAAAAACGGGAGGAAAAGATGGTTGGCCACCAATGTCAACTACTGATTAGTCAGTTCAGCTGGCTAAAATATAACCCTAAGAACAGCTGAACTTTGAAACTTTCCAAGTCCAAAGGAGGCTGGTAGCCACCATTTTGACTTCACCCCCAGCATGAGGGGAAGCCGTGCTGACTGAAAATCACAGTGACAGTAGAAACCTGTTTCTTTCACCCAGATTGGCCTACAGCCCTAACCTAGGCTTCAGCACCACCTCTAGCAGGGAGGAAGCTGATCAGCCCTGCACCAGTCTATCCAGGTAACTGCAGGTACATTTAGCTGGAACAGATTGAATAATTGGAAGCCTACCAGGGCAACTGTGGTCATCTTGGACCTGCACTGCATAGATTGCTGCCCACACCTGCATCTCCATCCCTGCCCCAGGCAGGGGAGAAAGGGACTTGAAGCTTCATCAGTCTCTCTGGGTAACTACAGTCTAAGCCTGCATGTGTTGGATATTCCACATAGCTCTGGTGATGTCCCTATCCCTGGCAAAGGAGAAAGTTGGGAGAAGCTTCATTGGTCCTTGGGGAAATGAGGGCAGCTTGAGCCTCCACAGCTTATAGCACCAACTACATCCTTGGCTCCTACTACACAACCAGCAAGGGAGAAGGGTAGGAAGCCCTAAACAAAAGAGAGAAACTTCACCCCGAACAAATACTCTAGTAAGCCAGATGCCAAGACACCAACAAAAATTTACAATCCACACCAAGAAACAGTAAGATATGGCCGAATTAAAGGATCAAGATAAGTCTCCAGATGACATGAAGGAGTTGAGACAACTAATAATAGATGTTTAAACAAATCTCTTTAATAAATTCAATGAGATGGCTAAAGAAATTAAGGATATTAAGAAGACATTGGATGAGCACAAAGAAGACTTTGAAAGTATACATAGAAAAATAGCACATCTTATGGGAATGAAAGGTGAAATAAATGAAATTAAAAATACACTGGAATCATATAATAGCAGATTTGAGGAGGCAGAAGAAAAGATTGGTGAGCTTGAAGAAATGGCCTCTGAAAGTGAACATATAAAAGAGCAGAGGAAAAAAAGATTGAAAAAACTTGAACAAACTCTCAGGAAACTAAAGAACAGCCAGAGACATGCAAACATACATGTCATGGGTGTCCCAGAAGGAGAAGAGAAGGGAACAGGAGCAGAAGGAATATTTGAAGAAATAATGGTAGAAAATTCCCCAACCCTATTGAAGGATTTAGGTAACCATGTCCCATAAACACGATGTACTCCCATCTGAGAAAATCCGAAAAGACCAACCCTGAGACACATAATAATAAGGGTGTCAAATGCCAAAGACAAAGAGAGAATTCTGAGAGCAGCAAAAGAAAAGCAATGCAAAATGTATAAGAGATAACCAATAAGATTGAGTTCTGATTTCTCACCAGAAACCATGGAGGCAATCAAGACAGTGGTATGATATATTTAAGATACTGCAAGGGAAAAACTTCTAGCCAAGAATCTTATATCCAGCAAGATTGTCTTTCAAAAATGAGGGTAAGTTTAGAAAATTTGCATATATACAGAAACTAAGAGAGTTTATAACCATGAAACCTGCTTTGCAAGAAATACTAAAGGGTGTGCTACAGCCTGAAAAGTAAAGACAGGAGAGAGAGGTCTGTAAAAGAATCTAGAAATGAAGATTATATCAATAATCATAATTAAAAGCATCAAAAGAGTGGTAAGAATAAAATATGACAGATAAAACCCAAATATTCAGGCATAAACTTAACCAACATTTTAAACTACTAGTATTCAGAAAACTACAACTCATTGTTAAAATAAATTTTTTTAAAAAGACCTAAATAATTGGAAGATTATTTCATGCTCATGCATTGAAAGACTAAGTATCATTAAGATGTCAATTCTACTCAAATTGATATACAGATTCAATGCAATCCCGATAAAAATTCCACCAGCATTTTTAAATAAATGGAAAACATGATTATCAAATTTATTTGCAAGGTTAAGGGGTCCTGAATATCCAGAAACATCTTAAAAAGAAAAAGCAAAGTTGGGAAGACTCTCATTTCCAGACTTTAAGTCATATTACCTAGCCACAATGATAAAAACAGCATGGTACTGGCATAAAGACAGACACATAGATCAATGGACCAAACTGATGGTTAAAAAAACAGACCCTCACATCTATGGTCAAGTGACTTTTGACTAGCCTGTCAAGCCCACCCAGCTCTGGCAGAAGAGTCCATTCAACAAATGGTGCTGAGAAAACTGTATATCCATAACAAAAGAAGGAAAGAGGAAAGAGGACCCCTGTCTCACACCCTACAAGAAAATTAACTCAAAATCAATCAAATACCTAAATATAAAAGCAAGAACAATGAAACTTCTAGAAAAAAATATAGGGAAATATCTTCAAGACCTGGTGGTAGGTGGTGGATTCTTAAAGGAGTTAAGAGGAGGACTGAGATGGACTACTGATATTAATGTATGTGAAAGTTTTAATCAGCTTTACTGTAAAAGTGTGGAAATGTACAGAGATGATGGTAACACATTATAGTGAGTAACAGCTGGTTTATAAATGGGGATGTGGCAGAAAATGGTAGTCTAGGGATGTAAATGCCAATTGACAGAAAGCTAGAGAATAATCTAGGGACTGAATATCACAGTAAACCCAGAGGTGGATGAGAATAGTGGTTGATGGTACAGATGCAAGAGTGTCCTTTGTGAGCTAGAGCAGATGTACATCACTATTGCACGGTGGTGGGAATGTGGAGAGGGATGGGAAAAATACAAGTGGAATGACCTATGGTGTGTGGTTAACAATAATAATGTAATATTCTTGCATCTAGCCAAAGATGTACTGTGTTGATAATGGGGGACTTTGGAAAAAGTGTGCCAAATGTACACTGTGGAACTGGTAATAATTGGATGATATTATCTCATAATCTGTAACAAATATTCCACCGGGGTGTGGTGTGTTGATAGAGGGGTGTTGTTTGGAAATTCTGTACATGTGCATGATTGTTTTGTAACTTTACAAGTTCCGTCATAAAAATATATTAAAAAATAATAATAGGGTAGGTTGGGGGAAAAATACACCAAATGTAAGATAAAGACCATAATTAGTAGTAAGATTTTGACAATATTCTTTCATCATTTGTAACAAATGTCTCAAGACAATGCAAGGTGTTGGTGGAGGGTATATGTATGGGACCCCTGTATGATGTTATGAATGTTTGCTTTGTAAGTTCACAACTTTTACTATACACTTATAGTTTATGTTTGTTCATGTATAAATGATATAAGAAATAATAATAATAATAGGGTCGGTTGTGTGAAAATACTTTGGTTAATAGTAATATTTTGAGGATGCTCTTTAATCATTAGTTAAAAATGTTTCACAACAATGTAAGGTATTGGTGGTAGGGTGAGGTATGAGAGCCTTGTATGGTGTTATGTATGTTTGTTTTGTAAGTTCACAACTATTGCTATACACTTATTGTTTATGTATGTTCATGTATGAGTGATATACTTCAATAAATTTTTAAAAAAAGGAGATAGTGTGATTTGAGGAGGGGATGGAGGAATTTGAATTGTATCATTTTTTTTAATAGTAAAGATATTGTTTTGTCTCCCACTGTTTATTCAGATGGAATGGTTTGAGAGAAGTGATAGAGATTATGGTTTTAAAGGCCATATCAAAAATACTACGTGACAGCTTGAGTTCTCTAAGTAGCAGACACCAGTATGGAACAAGATAGCCATGTGATTTATTGGGGAAATACCTGTGAAGAACACAGAGGAGGAAATAGGACTAAACAAGGAAAGTCTTTTAACCTTGGTGCAGTTCTGACATCTGTGGCAGGATAGGGGGAAGGGAGGAGATTTGGGCAGGAAGAGTTGCAAACTGCATTGCAGTTTTAAGAATATTTCACCTAGGCTAATGGGGCATTCTTGAACACAAGTTGCAGTTAGATGGATCCTGCAGCCCCAAAGAAAAGGCCATTTATTGGCTGGGAATAGCCCATGTGAAGCATAGCCTCAGTGCAGAAATTAAGTCATGTATCAGAGGAGTGGAAGGTGGCACGCTTTCTCTCACTGGGAAGAAAAATTAGGGCATTCTAGTAACTTAATCAGTGGGTGAGATAATTTTTAATTTACCTGTCATTTTAAATAATTTATGTCTATTTTAAATATTATTTAAATTAGATGCTGTTAATTTTATTAAAAATCTGATACTTAAACAAATTTTTTGGTGTGTGCCCAAATTAAGTTTATAGCTTTAGAGGTGTGCTGCAAGTTGAACTTTTTCTTTATTGTCCTTACAGTTTTATTTAAGAAATTATTTGCTTAATCTTCCAAATCAAATGCTATTACAATGTGTGACTGGTGTAAAATAGGTATTGCTTTTCATTTTCAGTGTGGCTGATTTCTATTACAATAAAAAATGTTGATGAACACATACATGTTGGTATATTATATTTTCTGTCATCTTTGTAGATTTCCTACATGGTAAAATACTTTTGGGATTCTGACTTATATTATATATCAAATATTTTTAAGTGAACTAATTATGGTTTATTGTGCAAATTAAGTATAAAACCATTAGAAACATTTTACATTACCTTAGAATAGAATATATTTTGGAGCTTCTTGTGATTTTTCAGGATAGGTAATAAAAATAATACCAAATATGAGCTGAAAAATGTATACATTTTCAGAACACATTTATTGCATAAATCATATTCTGAAGATTTTATTTAAATATGTTTGAAAACCAGTAAACCTCAAATGGACATTTTAATCATTTATTCATTTCCTCAACAGAAAACATGAAAATTTAATGAACACCTACCAATTTTTCTCTGTGCATAAATATTATTATGTTTAGAGAGTTTCCCATTTTATATAATCTTGCAATTTTCACTGTAGGCATTAAGTCAGTTTCAATTATGTAAGCTAAAAGAGGGCAAAATTTCTAGAATACCACCTATACATAGATAATCAAAAGCCCTGATTTGGATACTTTAATCTGAGATGATTGAAGGGGTAGTTACCATTTTCTCATGCTGGTGGCAGCAGTAATGTTTAGAAGTGCTGACAGGGTCCAGCAGCTGCTGTAGAGTCATAGCTAATCTGTCATCGATAAAACATAATTGCTGCAAATATTGTGCTTTCTTTTTATCTTTTACTTTGCTCATTTACTAACTGTTGTCTATCCCCAATTAAATTTTCAATATTCTTTTAAATAAACATTTTCTATTTGCCTTAATGTGCCCAGTGTTAAATTCTGTTGCGTGTAAAAGGACACAGCCCCAAACCGACAATGGTAAGACAACATATCCTCCAGGATTTAAGCAAACATGAGTCTAGCTGTTAAATGTTAAATGTTAAAGTTCTGAGATGTGAATCTCTCAGTCCAAGATAAACAGTGCAGAAATGGCTAATTAAATCATTATCTCAGGTAACCTACAATCAAATGCATACAAAAGTCAAGGTTTTAGAGAAGCACATTTATAATATCATATATCAGGAAAAAGAATGTATAGAAGTCAAGGTTCATGGGGAAGTGTGGATATCTCTTTTGACATTGAATTAAAAAAAAAAAAAAGAATGAAAAGAAATATTCCTGGGTTGAGATTTAAAGATTTTCTAAGAACTTGTTTAAAGATTCGTGATTTCCTTATCTCTTTCAGCTACAGGGCTAAGATAGCTAATTAAACACTTCAAAATTTGAATTTTTATCAGGAATATTGCCAAATTGTAATCTCAGAAGGCCTCAAAGCCTTACCTGTTGCCATAAGCAAAAGTTAGATAATGTTAGATAATGAGATTTGGAATGAGGATGTATGATGGAATTTAGCCAACTTGAGGCAATTTAATTTCCCTAATACCCTATCCTATACTGAGACTTCTTTGTCTACTGAAATCCCTTCTCTTTGTGTATCCAGGCTCTTCATTCATTTCTTAAATATGTCTACATTTATGTCTACATCTACGTCTATGTCTACGTCTACATCTATGTCTATATATCTCTATCTCTATCTCTATCTCTCTCTCTATTGCTATTTCTATATCTATATCTCCTTATGGAGATTTGTTGCAAAAACCATATAGTTCCACACATGCTTCCCTCCATTTTCTTTACAACTATAGTCAGGTCCTAGTGTGTCCAAAGGAAACCAAGGAAAAACAAAACAAAAAATGGAAAAATCAAACAAAAAATGGAAAATAAGACTTCATGGCTTAAAAAATACTTAAGGTTCTCTAGGAATATGTGTTATGAGAATTCTTTATAATTGTTGGAGGAATATTATTATAGTTGCATTAAACATAGATTTCAATTTGCTAAGTAGATTGTTTAGTTGTACATAGAACTAGGATTTTCTCAAAGATGGCCAACATTAAAATAAAAATGAGACCCTCTAAATTCCTTGGAATAGAGAAATTCAAATATTTTAGGTGAATCCAGCTGTGTGTTCAGCTAATGCAACTCCTAATTAAAGGAGGCTTAATAAATCACTCAGAGTTTGAGTGGGCAGGCAGCATTCTTGAAATTTACTTTACTCATAATGTGAAATGATACCACTGAAATGAGAGAGTGCTCTGATGTCAATGGAATGGTAATAGAAACAGATTTGGAAAAGATCAATCAGGGACAGGCCAAGTGGTTATAGGGACCATATAGTAGTAGGGATGATTTAAAAATTATGAATTTGAGAAGTCTTGGACAGTGGAGAATTATTCCTGTACTTTTATACTAGATTCAATAATACACCTTGCCCCCAGATCTGTACATTTGCTTTCTCCTTATGTACATGAAGCCATCATGCTTCTGCTACTATTATAGTTACATATTAAAGTAAGTACAACAAGTGCTCTTGGACTTTCATTACTTGCTTGTACAAACTGAAAAACCCTGGTTTCCTAGCTGGTGATTCAGTGCCTCACATCGCTTACCCCAAGCTTTCCCTTTGATGTGGAGATATAGGACCACATTGAACCCTGCTTAAAATCCTTCCATGCACAAACAAAAATGAGGAGGGGGATTTGAAGACCCATGGGTGATAGTTGTTCAGTGGGAGACTGAGGTCAGTGGATAAATACTTTTTCTTTCTCCCCTAATGGATTGTTTAGTGATGTAGTTTATATGTTTCTTTGGAAGATACTGTGGAGTTGAACAGACAACTGGACACAGCAGTTATCAACCCTAATGTAATCTTGTATTGGCTCTCCTGCCCTTCTCACTTTACTCTCTTTTTCCTTTAATTCTGCTCCTTGGACTTGCATTCCCTAATAAAGTAATTACATACAAGCCTTCTGTATGTATTTTGTTTTCTGAGGATAGGTTGAGGGAATTACTCCTAAAATTAGAATAGGATTCTGGAGTTAACCATTGGTCTAATGGCACCAAGGACTCCCTTGCTGCAGAAAGTACATGGTAATAACATGTGATAAGTAGTGCCACCAATCACTAATGCCTTCTGTGGTGGTTTGAGATTATTTATGAATCCCAAAAAGAGAAAGATTATGTTTGTAAACCAATCTATTCCTCTGAGTGTGATACCCTTTGATTGTATTAAATTCAAAGGTATTAAATTTACTTGATAAAACCAAGTTAGGGCTTTTGATTCAACCACATCAGTAGGGCATCACTCAGGTTCAGTCCCCATGAGGTTGGTGGGCTGATATAAATGGGCACTCACTCACAAAGATGCCTGGAAGAGAAGAGAACTTGGTCGTTTTGTTCCTGCCATGTAACAGAAAGGAGAAGGCTCAAACAGCTAAAGCCTAGGGAAGAGAGATGAGCCATTTGCCTGATAGTTTGCAGCTGAAGAGTACAGAGCAGCTGAGCAGCTGAGAAGGCCTGGGAAAAAAAAGCCCTTGCCAAAAACTGATATAGGAAGTCCTGAGAAACCAGGCAGAGATCATCCACCATCTTGCTTCAACACATGGCCACTGACCTTGGTGAGAAAGCAGCCTTGAGTTGGACTCTCTGGGGCCTTGTAACTGTAAACATTTATCCCAAATAAATATCCTTTATAAAAACCAACAGATTTCTGGTACTTTGCATCAGCACCCTTTTGGCTGACTAATATACTATCTCTTGGGTTAAATGGAATGAATTGTAAATGCAAAAGGAACATGGTGAATTGGAATATATGGTGGCTACAACATTACAAGGTACTTATACAATGATAATTGTGTCCTGATTGCAGTAATCTGATTTCTTATATATGTATTGATAATCTAAAAATTATATAATGATAGGATCAGGGAAGCCAACTACCAGTGCAAGGCAAGCAATCAATTCCAAAGGGTCTTAGGACAACTGTAAGGACATTTTTAACTCTATAGGCACAGAGAAGCTTGTGCTCAAAATTAGGACCAGAGTCCAATTGTAATGGTAGCATATCTGAAAACAAAAACCATTGCCTAAAAATTGTAGAATCTTGAGAAACATTATAAGGATATTTGAATGGATGAACCTGAGAACCTTAAGCCTACAGCTTTCCCTGTGAAACCTCCCTGATCAGAAAAGAGGCATCTTTCCCCTTTCTAGAGAAAACTAGCTGCCCTGTGCCTGGAAACCATGCAATGAACTCCTCTGAGGGAGTCATGTTACCATATAATGTTTATTCTTTTCAAGATCTGCCATTGCTACAATCATTACTGTAGGTTGATAACAAAGTCAGATCTCAACACAGCCTCAAACAGGTTAATTGCTGAAGCAATGGACGGAACCATGGGGAACATGTAAGAAATGGATCTTGACAGTGTGGTCCATTGGGGAACTCATGGGGGAACTTAGAAAGGGGATCCTGTTCAAAGACTTTTTAGCAATGGGTCCTTAATGATTGCATACACATTCAGCAAATTAAATGGAAGTTCTGAACTTCTTGGCATAATATTGAGGGAGAGATAACAAAATATGGGAAGAAAGAAAAGTTAGTATGGATTAACCTTGTGAGATATGACAACACACCACCTGACTGTGTTCTCCAGATGGTCCAGAGGACAGTTGTCTCATTTAGATAAAAAGGAATGTGCTCGTGAAGGGGGTATTGGAAGTTTGAAAATCTCAATGGTGGCTGCCCTCCATAGGCCAAGATTGATGATGGAAGAGCTGCCTTAGATTTGGGCTTGTTAGGGGGCAGTCAGTCACAGGCTTTCTGACCTACAGATCTTGCTGAAAATGCCAATGTAACAAGTCATTAGCTTAGGTCATGTCTCAGGATTACTGCCAGCAATCTTGAAAAGTACTGTATTCCAGGACCTGCAATGGACCAGGTGTCCTTCAGGTCAAAGAACAGAATGGCTTATTGCCTGCTCTAAGAGCTACTGATTCCATAAGCTGAGGGTTCCACTCTTGTAGCACATCTGAGTTTTCACAGAGACACTACCTGATACTCCACATTGTCCTGTGGTATTTGAGGCTTGGAGAATCAGCACAACTTTGCTGATACTCCTACTACTGCTTTTGCTTTCACTAATGTGGTTGTATAAAGCTGTACATACCCCAGAAAGGCATGTTCTTAAATTTGATCCATTCTTGTGGGTGTGGACCCATTGTAAGTAGGATCTTTTGATGAGGTTACTTCAGTAAAGGTGTGACCCACTTCACTAAGGATGGATCTTAATTCTATTTCTGGAGTCCTTTATAAACAGAAATAGTACAGAAGACAAGAGAGGGAGAAGCTACAGAAGTAAGAAACTGAAATCAACAAAACCTGGAAGAGAAGGGAGAGAACAGCAGATGCCACCAAGTGCCTTGCCATGTGTCAGAGCAGCCAAAGATTGCCAGCAGCCAGTCTATGGGAAGAAAGCATGAGCTTGATGATGTCTTGATTTGGACATTTTCCCTTACTCTAACCATTAGTTAAAAAATTCCCATTTCATGGTATCTTCTTTGAGCAATCTAGGAAACAAAAACAACTAACCAAGCCTTTTATCCCTGACCCAGAAGTCTCATGTCATCTGTCAGCATCCATAGAACTGTAACAGGGTAATGTAGTAGTTTATATAGTTATTTTTATGAGAAACCTCCTGCTTTGATACCTTTTCCTCACTGTCAAACTTAGGTAGGTAGGGTACAAAATCATCACAGGCTCCTTAGTGTTAGTGTGGATGATAGAATTTTAGAATGTCAGAGGGGAGGTAAATAGACTTAAGGGTCAGAAGCAAGGTAAATGTAATTTCCAAATATGCAGTAAGGCCTGAAAGACAATTGTGGTCACTTGACCCTCAGGGATATGCCAACAGATAATAAGGTATGGTATTCTAAGGACCAAGATATATGAACCGTTAAATTATTTCTCAAGAGCTGATAAAAGCTTATATCAGCTGTTACAATGGAAAAGCATAGTCCCCAATTCCAGATCTAAGTCAGTTCCCAAACCCAGAACATATTTACTGAAGGAGAGGTCAGATATCCTTGGAAAATTTACCCATATTGCTGATACAATTGTATATGTCTCTACCTCTAGCTCTAGCTCTATCACTATCACTATCATTATTGCTATCACTATTGCTATCTCTATCTCATCATTTATATCTGTCTACCTATCTAATATATTAATTTATTGGGTAGGTTGGATTATGTATCCCAGTTTAGACATAGTCTTACCTTAATCCATGTTGCTGTGGGTGTGAACCCATTATAAATAGGACCTTTCGAAACTTATTTCTAGTTGAGTGTGGCCCGACTGAATGATGGTGGTCTTAATCTGGATTACTGGAGGTCTTATAAAAATAAGGTGACAGGTGGAAGCAGGAAATCAGTGGGAACCTGAAATATAATGAAGAAAACATCACCATGTGACAGGAAATCCATGGAACCCTAAAAATTGCCTACAAGCCAGCACAAAATGCCACAGTCTTTGGGGAGGAAGCATGACCTCACTGATGCCTTGATTTTGGATATCTAGCTTTTATTCCTTTGTGTGTTAGTGTCCCAGCTGCTAAAACAAATAGCACAGCATGGGTTGCTTAACCAATGGGAATTTATTGGCTCACATTTTTGAAGTTAGGAGAAATCTGAAATCAAGGTATCAACAAGGCATTTCTTTCTTCCTGAAGACTGTGGCATTCTGGGACTTTTTGCTGATGGGCTTGGTCTTTGGCTTTTCTGTCACATGGCAAAGCACATGACAACCTCTCCTTGTTTCTCTCTCCATCTGACTTTCATTCTGCCTATAAAGGACCCCATTAATCCATATTAAAACACCACTGGATTCACTGGGGCCATACCTTAGCTGAAGTAACATCATGAAGACATCTTATTTACAATGGGTCCACATCCCCCAGAATGTGGACAAGACGAAGAACATATCCAATCTGAGTTATTCAAAGAAGGAATTACTGTACTGACTGCTACTACACAATGGAGTTAAAGAAGAGTTTGCCTGGGAAATAAGTCTCTTAGGGCAGCTGTTAGTACTATCGTGCCCTGTGAGTAAAGTCAATGGAAAACAGTAACTACCTCATCGGCAGGACTACTAACAACCCAGAACCTTCAGCCAGCAGCCAAAGAACCATGACTGGCTAAAGAGCTCACTGAGCATAAAGGGAATATGGAATGGGTAATAGAAGAAGGTAGTAATTAAATATGAACCACAGCCATGTGACGAGTTAGAGAAATGAGGACTGTAATGGTTATATGTATTTCTTCCTTGTTTTGTTATAAATATGTGTGTGTGTATATATATATATATATACACACACACACATATTATATATATATATCTATATATATATATAATGCAAAATCTTTGTTTTCTTCCTTATCTTATCACCTTATCATTTAACATAAGTTGTAATAACTTTATATCACAGTATTTAAATTATAGGATATCAAGTTTAAAGAGTGAATATTGCCCAAGGCAATATTTCTCTTTTAGGGAGTTAGGGTGTTTCTGGTTGTACACAGAACAGTTAAACTATGTTATTTAGAGATTAGGTATGGTTTAAGGAGATTTATATGGGTGCCAAATTGACAAAAGGTGAACTGTGATGGTTAAATTCATGTATCAACTTGGCTAGTTTATGGTGTCCAGTTGTTTGGTCAAGCAAGCACTGGTCTTGTTTTTACTGTGAGGATGTTTTGTAGATTTAAATCATCAGTCAGATGATTGTATCTCTGACTCATTACATCTTCAATCAGCAAAGGAGATTACCTTCAGCAAGGAGAGATTCCTTAGCCAATAAGCTTAAGGGAGAATTGATTATTTCAGAAGTCAAAAAGAAGAATTTCTGTCTTTACTTTAGCTAGCCAACTTCTCCTGGGGAATTCATTGGGAGCTTCATTGGATTTCCCAGATTGCAGCTTGCCCTTCAGAATGCAGACTTGCCAATCCTCATGTATCTCCTGTTGGTTCTGTTTCCCGGAGAACCCTGACTAATATAAATTCCTGCTGTTTACACTAATGAATTGTGTAGTATGTGATAATAGTTCAGGCAAAGTAAGACATATGTATTTACATTATATTATACTATAATATAGTGTATAAAAATGCATACATATATATATATATGTATATATTTTCTTGATTCTTTTTCCAAAGTGATCTGAAATCATTAGCTATATAGTTCTTTTGGGAATCTGAGCTGACACTTGTGTTAAATAATGCAAAAATTCATCATGTTGATTTCTTTAGAATGAGGCTTATTGAGGACAGGAATGAAAGAGTAGGATGAAAGGAGTTTGGTTCAAATTAATGGTTTGAACCGGATTACAACCCCACCCTGTTTTTATCTGTTCTCAGTTCCTAAGTATCTAATTGGGTTATATGTATTTAGCAGCTTGTAGTAAAAATTTATACTACTTATGACAGTTTGAATTTTGTGAGTCTAAAAAGATCATGTTTTTAAGGTAATCTATTCTCGTGTGTGTGGTACCCTTTGATTACCTTAGATTCACTTTAGATCACTTGATTAGATTGCTTTTGATTGGACTATGTCAGTGAGGCATGACTCAGGTTGAGTCTCTGCAATCTTGCTGGGTTTGATGTAAACAGAGACACAGAGAGAGGGAGACACAGGAAAAGAAGCAGCCATTTTGATCCTGCCAGGTAAAAGAGAAGACAGCATAAAAACAGACAAAGCCCAAGGACTGAGACAGGTCCCAGAGTCTGGAACCAGCAGAGCACAAAGGCATTAACTGAGGATCTGGAGGTGCTGGTCCCATGAAGTAGCTCAAGGCTCAGAAGAGGAGCCTTACCATATGACTTATAGCTCACTGCTGAAGTCAGGAAGAAAGCAGAGCAGCTGAAACTGAGAGGGGAGGCCAGAAAGAGACAAGCCCAATGCCTGGTTGCTCAGACCTGAGCTTAGGGAACAGGGTTCTGAGAGATGGTAAGCCTGGAGGGGAAAGCAGAGGCCTAGGCAGAGATCTCCTGCCATCTTGCTTCACCAAGAAGTTGACTTAGGTGAGAAAGCTTCTCTGATGTTGCCTTAATTTGGACATTTCTTAGCCTTGGAACAATAAGCTTTTATCCTAAATAAAATCCCTATTATAAAAGCCAACCCTTTTCTAGTACTTTGCTTTGGCAGCCCTGTGGCAAATTATGACACTAATTTTATTTTTATAATGAGATAAAGCTCAGCTTTTCATAATGCTATTTACTACGTTACTCATGTTTATTTTCATCATCATAATAACTACCATTCATTGTATACCGTTTACTTAACAGGTAGAATAAAAAGTAGTGTCTCTAATTGTTTTAAACAAAATTTGTAGTTAGGCATAGTTATCCCACCCTTGGGAAGAGAAAATGAGGCCCAGATAAATGAAATAACCTTACTAAAAAAAAACCCGCAGCACTGTAAATCTAAGAGTTAAATTCAGTTTCTTTAATTCCAAATTGTGTGCTATTTCCACTATCATAAATCATGTTCTTAACCAATTTCATGTTAAAATATTATTCTTAAGTTTTCATCATTAAAGAAATTCATCCCAAAATAGAATATAGGTAGGAAGAATACAAAATAGCAAAAGAAGACAAAAATCTACTTTTGACTATACACAGCTTAACAAGTTATCCATAATAATACCTTTAGCATTCTGGGACCAAGAATCCCATATAAAAACTGCAACAAAATCAATATTAACAACAGCAAATTCATGCAGAATCTCAAGGATGCTATCATAGAGATGGCTTAATTTCTAATGGATCATAAAATATTTTAATAATCAGAGTTCAGTCTTCAATATGCTCTCAAGTGTCAGAGGAGCTATATAAGTAGGAATGCAGGTACCAAGGAACAGGTGCTTTTTTTTTTTTTTTTTT
>JAQZBX010026397.1:0-28970 GCA_029593785.1 Cabassous unicinctus | reverse complement strand
CTCCAGTTCGCCATTTTCAAATTCTGTCTTCCATATAACACCAGGAGTCAATCTTGCTAAGTTCTCCACAACTTTAAAACATGGATTGCCTTTCCTCCAGTGTCCAATAAGAGCTTCATCATTTACTTCTAAGGCATCATAGAAAGTCTCTTTGGCATCCATATTACTATCAACAGTCTCTTCAAAGTGATCTAGGCCTTTTCCATCAAGGATTTCACAATTCCTCCAAAAAATACCCTTTACCCAATTATAAAACTGTTCCAGCATTTTGGTAATTGCAAAAGCACTACCCCGCTCCCGGTACCAAATTCTGTATTAGTCAGCCAAAGGGGTGCTAATGTGAAATTCCAAAAATGGGTTGGTCTTTATAAAGGGTATTTATTTGGGGTAGAAGTCCACAGATACCAGGCCATAAAACATTAAGTTTCTTCTCTCACCACAGTCCATTGCCAAGTGTTAGAGCAAAACAGCTGCCAGTGTTTGCCAGGGTTCAGGCTTCTGGGATTCCTCTCTTCCTGGGGCTGTGTTTCTCTCTGGGCTCAGCTCCTGTTTCCTCCACAAGGTCAGCTGTAGACTATCAGGTGAACAGCTTGCTTCACTTCTCCTGGGGCTTTCTTTCCAACATCGAAACTGCTTCTCAAAAGACTGCTTCAACTCTGTTCTTTGCCTTGCCTTTTATATTCGATTCCCCACCCACCAAGGGGTGGGGCTCAATGCCCTACTGACATGACCCAGTCAACACCCTAATCATAACTTAATCATGCCCAGATTAACAGATCAGTTTACAATCATGATCCAATTATCTGTCAGATTAGGCAGATAATTTTTGGAATTCATAATTACATGAAACTGCCCAACTGTAACAGTTACCAGCATGGAAAACTTTAGGTAGTACCAGAATACAAATTTTTTAAATCACAGATTTGTTCATCACAAACAGTGAACCCTAATGTCAACTATGGATATAGTAAACAGTTTAATTATTATAATTCTGTTTCATTAATTATAACAAAGTACCACATTAATGCAAAGTGTTAATAACAGGGAAAAATGAGTGTGTGAGAAGGTTATGGAAACTCTGAACTTAAGCAGGATTTTCTGTAAATATTAAACTTTTCTAATAAAAATAATTTAAAAATAAAATCTATTTATAAAAGCAAATTAACATGCAATATTAATTCAACAAAGAAAAAAAGATGTGCTTGTTGTTTGCGCGTGGTTCTCTCTAACTTACTGTAGAGGTGATCTTCCCTGGCGGAGATCTCCGACCGTGGTCAGAGGGCCCCTCCGCTTGCAGCTGGAGGCCTGACGCCAGGGGAAACAGGCAGGGTGGAAGAATAGGCAAGAGACTTTGCTCTCCGGTGGGAGCAGGAACGAAGAGAGTTTATTGAGGAAGTGCACAAGCATATATAGGCTTGGGTAGCCGGGGCGGGACTGAGGGGAAGGAGGTGGGGTAAGGGGTGGGCCCTGGTGGTGGTGACCAATGGACTGGGGAGGTGGCTAGCGTCATCTGTTGCCGGGTAGACTTGCCGAGCCGGGAAGGAGGGGGGAAGGGAAAGGGAGAAAAAAGGGGGGGTTTCACACCACATCTATTGTCACGGAAAAACCATTTGATAAA
Organism: Cabassous unicinctus; assembly: GCA_029593785.1. Classification (NCBI taxonomy): domain Eukaryota; kingdom Metazoa; phylum Chordata; class Mammalia; order Cingulata; family Chlamyphoridae; genus Cabassous; species Cabassous unicinctus. The sequence continues at coordinate 27,352 of JAQZBX010026397.1, read as the reverse complement.
ATCTAATACCATTTCATGATTAGGAATCCATAGCTAGCATCATACTCCATGGTGTAAGAGTGAAAGCCTTCCTGATAGCATCAGGAACATAGCAAAGGTCCTGCTTTTATCACTCCATTCATGATTTTCCTAGATATCCTATCCACAGCAATTAGGCAAGACAAAGAAAGAAAAAGCATCCAAAGGAAGAAGGACAATTATCAGTATCTGTAGATGACATGATTTATATTTGAAAGATCCTCTAGAATCAAAAAAAAAAAAAAAAAAAAAAAAAAAAAAAAAAAAAAAAAAAAAAAAAAAAAAAAAAAAAACTGTGAGAGCTAATAAACAATGTCAGCAAAGTTACACAAAGTCTGTTGTATTTCTCTACCATAACAATCCAAAAATGAAATTAATAAAACAATTTCTTTTACAACAGCATCAAAAATAATTAAATACTTAAGAAGAATCTTCCTAAGAAGTAGCAAGATTTGTAATCTAACAACTACCAAACTTTGCTGAAATACATAAAGGAGAGGAGCCTGGGGAAGATTTTTAGGAAAGGAACATAAATGAAAACTCATTTTGACACCATTACCAGTGCATGAGAAACTGTTAAATATTGTAATTATCTTAAATGAGATGAGCAAAATAGTAAAATTTAAAACTATTTTTTAAATTCCAGAAATTAATATTAATACTGCATTTGTTCTATATAAAATTTAAACTTAAAATATTTTCTTTTACATTAAACTTAGTTTTTAAAATACCATTCAAAATGGAGGAACAATTACCCATTAAAAATTAATAAAATTACTTAATGCGGGCACCCATGTTCTTTTTCCCCTCAGGCTTCAATATGGTGACTCACCAACTCGAAGGTTCCAACATTTTGTAAATTCATTGTCAGGATGGCATAAGCTTTCTACTCTCTCTGAATCTATCAAAACTTCTCACTTGAAACAATCCCCAATTGGTATAAGATAGTGCAGCATGCCTTCATTGGAAACTTCCCTGTGTCTTGCTAAACTATTCCATGAGAAAGTAAAGATAAAAATACAAGGGAGAAGGCAATTGTGGGAACACGGCAGTCGGATTAGGCAGATAAGGCTCAGCTCTCACAAAAACAAAAGAGAAACCACCAAAGGCTGCCAGAGGGACCTGCTTTGGGGGTCAGCAGACCAAGACAGTGCTTCACAACTCCCAGGAGGATGAAGGACAGAGAGAGAAGGAAGCCAAAACAACAAACTATGAGTTACTAAACTTCCCGGCTGCTGGGAAGGGCTCCTTCCTATCCCCCACCTACAAGATATTTAGTGGGGGGAAAACCTCTGCTCATTGCAGCTGACTTAATGGGGAGCAGACATCTTCTTACTTGCCAGCTGTTACAAAGGAAAAGGGAGAGAGAGTCAGGGGACTTTTCTTCAGTAAATTCAGCCAGCAGAGCCCACTTTAAATCTTAGCTCTGGCCAGATGAAAACAAAGGAAAACAGAGAAATACACCTCCACAGAAAGGTGCGTCAATAAATGCCATCTGCTTGCTGTTTTGGAAATTACATGGACAGAAACTGCTTTAAGAGCTTTTTATCCCACCTTTGGGAGAAAGTCTGCACCCTATTAGGGAGTCCCTGGCATAATTTTGGGAACTTAAGCTGGGCAATTTTAAGGACTTAGAGTAAGTTGAACCAAATATCAAAGAGCTGTGAAAAAAATAACAATAGGTAAGAGAGAGAAATTGGATATCAGAGTAAATTCACCAACATATCAGATGCCTAGACATGAGCAAAAAATTGCAAGTCATACTAGAAAACAGGAAGAGATGGCCCAGCCAAAGCAATAAACCAAAATCCTGAAGAGATTCAGGATTTAAGATATTTAATCAATGATAAGCACACAACTCTTCTAAATCATTTTTAAAGAATTGAATGAAAATATGACTAAAGAGATAAAGGATATTAAGAAGACACTGGGTGAGCATAAAGAACAAGTTCAAAGTCAGAAAGGAAAACTAACTGACCTTACGGGAATGAAAGACAATGGATAAGATTAAAACTACATTAGAGGCACATAAGAGCAGATTTGAACTGCTTGAATACAGAATTAGTGATTTTGAAGACAGAAAATTTGAACAGGAAAAGATAGAACAGAAAGAGAATGGAAAAAATGGAACAGAGTCTCAGAGAATTGAATAACAACACAAAATGAAAAACATATGCATTATTGGTGTCCCAGAAGAAGAAAATGGAAAAGGGGCAGAAAGAATATTTGAGGAAATAATGACAGAAAACTTCCCTACCCTTATGAAAGACATAAATACCAATATCCAAGAAGGACAATGTACCTCAAACAGAATAAATCAACATCGACCTACACTGAGATACCTATATTCAAAATGACAAATATCAGAGATAAAGAGAAGATTCTGAAAGCAGCAAGAGAAAAGCAAAGCATCACATACAAGGGAAACTCAATAAGATTAAGTGCTTACCTCTCATCAGAAACCATGGAGGAGGGAAGAAAGTGGTTAGATATATTTAACGTATTGTAAGAGAAATACTGCCAGGCAAGAATTCTGTATCCAGCAAAGCTGTCCTTCAAAAATGAAGGGAAGCTCAAAGTCTTCAAAGACAAACAAAAGCTGATAGAATATGTTTCCAAAAGACCCGAATTACAAGAGATACCAAAGGGAATGCCCCACCCTAAAAGGAAAAAACAAGGGCAAGAGTCTTGAAGAGTGTAGACATGAAGAATATTAGAAAGGGTAAAAAGACAGATTACAGTATAATATGACAACAGAAAGACAAAGGTCAAAATGGATGAAGTAAGTAATGCCTTTACAGTTATAACACTGAATGTTAGTGGCTTGACCTTCCCAATCAAAAGACACAGACTGATAGAATGGATTTAAAAATGAGTCATTTATATGTTGTCTACAAGAGACACACCTCAGATGTAAGGACACAATTGGATTAAAAGTGAAGGGTTGGAAAAAGATATTCCATGCAAAAAGTAACCAAAAAAGAGCTGAAGTAGCAATACTAATATCGGACAAAGTAGATTTTAAATGAAAAATTTTTATAAGAGATGAAAAAGGTCATTATATATTAATAAAAGGGGCAATTCAGCAAGAAGAGATAACTATTATAAACATTTATGCACCTAACCTCAGGGCCCCAAGATACATGAGGCATACAGTGGCAAAGCTGAAGGGAGAAATAGTTGTCTCTACAATAATAGTTGGATACTTCAATACACCATTCTCAGTATTAGAATATATGGACAGAGGATAAATAAACAGAGAACTTGAATAATATGATAAATGAACTACACCTAACAGACATCTATACAGCATTGCATCCCAAAACAGCAGGATATACATTCTTTTCAAGTGCTCATGGATCTTTCTCAAAGATAGACCATATGTTGGGTCACAAGACAAGTCTCAGTAAATTTTAAAAGATTGAAATTATACAAAACACTTTGATCATAATGATGGAATGAAGGTGGATATCAATAATGGACAGAATAAGGGAAATTTGAGAAATATATGGATATTAAACAATACACTCTTAAACAATTAGTGAAATGAGATATCATATCAAAACCTATGAGACATCACAAAGGCAGTGCTAAAAGGGAAATTTATAGCCCTCAATGCTCTCCTTTAAAAAGAAGAAAGAGTGAAAATTGATTATCTAACTGCATACCTGGAAGAAATAGATAAAGAACAGCAAATTAATCCCAAACCAAATGAAGGAAAGAAATAGTAAAGATCAGAGCAGAAATAAATGAAATCAAGAACAAAAACAACAGAATAAACACAATCAAAAGTCAGTTTTTTGAGAAGATCAACAAAATCGACAAACTCTTAGCTAGAATGACAAAGAAAAAAAGAGAGAAGACTCAAATAAATAAAATCAGAAATGAGAAGAGGAACATTACCACTGGCCTCGTAGAATTAAGAGAGATCATAAGAGGATACTATGAACAGCTGTATGCCAAAAAAACTAGAAAATGTAGATGAGATGGACAAATTCCTGGAACCACATGAAGCACCTACGCTGGCTTTAGAAGAAACAGAAGACCTCAACAAAGCAATCACAAGTGAAGAGATTGAAACAGTCATCAAAAAACCTCCCAAAGATGAAAAGCCAGGACCAGATGGCTTCACAGATGAATTCTATCAATCATTCAAAGATGAACTAATATCAATCTTGCTCAAGCTCTTCTGAAAAACTGTATAGGAAAGAAGGCTACCAAACTCATTCTAGGAAGGCAACATCACCCCAATACCAAAACAAGATAAGGATACTACTATAAAAGAAAATTGCAGACCATTATCTCTAACGAATATAGATGCAAAAACCCTCAACAAAATACTTGTGAACAGAATCCAAAAGCATATTAAAAGAATTATACACCACGATCAAGTGGGTTTTAGCCCAGGTATGCAAGGGTGGTTCCACACAGGAAAATCAATTAGTGTCAATTAGTGAATTGAAGAAGAAAAATCACATGATCCTCTCAATTGATGCAAAAAAGGTATTTGACAAAATACAGCACCCTTTCTTGATAAAAACACTCCAAAAGATAGGAATAGAAGGAAACTTTCTCAATATGGTGAAGCGCATATATGAAAAACCTACAGCTAGCATCGTACTCAAAGGTGAAAGACTGTGTAAGCTTTCCCACTGAGATCAGAACAAGACAAGGATGTCCACTGTCACCATTACCACTCAATATTGTGCAAGAAGTTCTAAGTAAAGCAATTAGACTAGACAAAGAAATAAAAGGCACCCATATAGGAAAGAAGGAAGTAAAACTTTCACTATTCACTGATGACATGATCCTATATCTAAAAAATCCTGAAAAATCCACAACAAAGCTACTAGGATTAAGATGAGTTCAGCAAAGTGGCGGGATACAAGGTTAATATGCAAAAATCAATAGCGTTTCTATACACTACTGATGTGCAATGTGAGGAGGAAATCAGAAAAAAAAATTCCATTTATATTAGCGACAAAAACAATCAAATATTTACTAATAAAGTTAACCAAGGATGTAAAAGATCTGTATTCATAAAACTACAAAATATTGCTAAAACAAATGAACAAGACTTAAATAAATGGAAGGACATTCCGTGTTCATGGATTGGAAGACTAAATATAATTAAGATGTCAATTCTACCTAAACTAATTTACAGATTCAATGTAATCAAAATAAAAATCCCAACAGCCTTTTTTGCAAAAATCAAAAGGCCAATAATCAAATTTATTTGGAAGGGTAAGGGGCCCCAAATAGCAAGAAATGTCTTAAAAAAGAATGAAGCTGGAAGACTCTCATTTCCTGACTTTAAAGCACATTACTTAGCTACAGTGGTAAAAACAGCATGGTACTGGCATAAGGACAGACAGATTGACCAATGGTGTCAAATGGAGAACTCAGAAATTGACCTTCACATCTACAGTCAAGCAATTTTTGACAAGGCTTTTAAGCCCACTCAGCTGGGCCAGAACAGTCTATTCAATAAATGGTGCTGGGAGAACTGGATAGCCATATCCAAAAGAAATAAAGAAGACCCCTATCACACACCTTATACAAAAATTAACTCAAAATAGAACAAGGATTTAAATATAAAAACAACCATAAAACTCCTAAAAGAAAATGTAGGAAAACATCTTCAAGATCTTGTGGTAGGTGGTGGTTTCTTAAACCTTATGCCCAAACCACGAGCAACAAAAGAAAAAATAGATAAAAGGGACCTCCTCAAATTCAACACTTTTGTACCTCAAAGGACTTTTTCAAAAGGGTGAAAAGCCAGCCTACTCATTGGGAGGAAATATTTGGCAATCACATATCTGATAAGCATTTAATATCCATGATATATAAGGAGATCATACAACTCAACAATAAAAAGAGAAACTATCCAATTAAAAATGGGCAAAAGACCTGAAAAGACAACTGTCCAAAGAAGAAATTCAAATGGTGAAGAAACACATGAAAAAATGTTCAACATCACTAGTGATTAGGAAAATGCATATCAAAACTACAATGAATAGGGTGGGTTGGGGGGAAAATACACCAAATGTTGGATAAGGACTATAATTAGTAGTAAGATTTTGACAATATTCTTTCATAATTTGTAACAAATGTCTCATGACAATGCAAGGTGTTGGTGGAGGGTTGAAGTATGGGACCCCTGTATGATGTTATGAATGTTTGCTTTGTAAGTTCATAACTTTTACTATACACACTTATTGTTTATGTATGTCCATGTACAAATGATATAAAAAAATAATAATTGGGTGGTGTGGCAGTTTGATATGGTGGTGTGGAATTCCAAAAATAGATATTGGATTATGCTTGTAAACTGGTCTGTTCATCTGGGCATGATTAAGTTATGATTAGGGCATTGACTGGGCCACGTCAGTAGGGTGTTGAGCCCCACCCTTGGTGGGTGGGGTCTCAAAGATAAAAGACAAGGTAAAGGACAGAGCTGGAGTTTTTGAATTGGAGTCCTGATGTTGGAGTTTTGCTGGAGTCGGAGGAGGCAAGCAGATGGAGGAGCTTGGTCATGAGGAAGGAGAGAAGTCACCTGTATAGAGAGGAGCCATTCACCTGATAGTCTACAGCTAGCCATGTGGAGAGAGGCAAAGCCTAGGGAACCTCATAGTCTACAGCTGACTTTGTGGAGGAAACAGAGGAGCTGAGCCGGGAGAGAAATGGAGCCCCGGGAAGACAGGAACGCAAGAAGCCTAAACCCTGGCAGATGTTGGCAGCAGGCTTCGTCCAACACGTGGCCATAGACTTTGGTGAGGGAAGTAACTTATGCTTTATGACCTGGTAACTGTGGGCTTCTACCCCAAATAAATACCCTTTATGAAAACCAACCGGTTTCTGGTATTTTGCATCAGCACCCCCTTGGCTGACTAATACAGGGGGGTTGGGGGAAAATACTTTGGTTAGTAGTAATATTTTGAGGATGCTCTTTAAACATTAGTTAAAAATGTTTAACAGCAATGCAAGGATTCAAGGTATTGATGGTAGGGTGAGGTATGAGGTATCATGTTATGTATGTTTGTTTTGTAAGTTCACAACTATTGCTATACAGTTATTGTTTATGTATTTTCATGTATGAGTGATATACATCCATAAATAAATTAAAAAACAAAATGCTACGAGACACCATTACACACCTATTAGACTGGCCACTATTAAAAAGTCAGAAAACTGTAAATGTTGGAGAGGATGTGGAGAGAAAGGAATGCTTATTCACTGTTAGTGGGAATGTAGAATGGTACAGCCACTGTGGAGGACTGTTTGGCAGTTTCTATGGAAGTTGAATATAGACTTGCCATGGGACCCAGCAATACCATTACTAGGTATTTACTCAGAAGAGCTGAGAGCAGTGACACGAATAGATATCTGCACACCAATGTTCACAGCAGCATTACTCATAATTGCCAAAAGTTGGAAACAACCCAGGTGTTCATCAACTGCTGAATGGATAAACAAATTGTGGTATATATACAGGATAGAATATTATGCAGTGGTAAGATGAAATGAAGTCATGAAACATATGACAACATGGATGAACCTGGAGGGCATTATGTTGAGTGAAGCAAGCCAGACACAAAAGGACAAATACTGTATGATTGCACTATTATGAATTAAATATAGTATGTGAAATATGAATATGGGTAGAATTACATATATAAGACTATTTTTCTTTGAAGCTGGACAAATGTAAGTTAAAACATTTATAAAATGTTATAAAATGTTAATATAAGACCAAAAAAACCCATTATACTAAGTGAAGGAGACTGGAAACAGAGTACTACATATTGTATGATTCCATTTATATAAAATGCAAATATCAATCAATTTATGAAGATGAAATAGACTAGTGGTTATGTAGGTCTGAGGAAGGAATGCTAAGGGGTGTGGAGTCTTTCCTTTTGGAGTAATAAAATTGCTCTAAAATTTTTGAGATGATGAATGTACAACATTGTGATTACACTAAAAGCCATTGATTATACACATAGGATACAATAGCCAGAAACAGCAGCTATGTACAGTGGGGGAAGCATAGAGAGATTGAGAAGTGAGGAATTTTCTTGTTTGTTTGTTTATCTGGTTTTTGTTTATTATTATTATTGAAATAATGAAAATGTTCTAAAAATGATTGAAGTTATGAATGCATAAGTATGTGAGTATACCAAATACCATTTAAGTGTACACTTTGGATGAATTGTATGTTTATTAATATATATCAATAAAATTGATTTGTTAAAAAAAAAAAAACCATGGGAACACTGCAGAAAATGAAAAAGAAAATCACCTCGCAGATGATATTTAAGAAAAAGTCATCTCAGAGAACCCACGGCAAAGACCCCTCCTCAGTGTCAGGGATGCCAAAAGGAAGCTTTTTACTCCCTGTGGATGCAGCCCAAGTTGTTCCTGGATGAGGGCATCTCCCCCTGTAATCCTGGGGATGAAGCTCTTGTCCTCACAATGGAAGCTGTGATGCATTCCAAAGGGCTTAACAGGCAGGCCTTTGCTAGGAGGTCTGAGACTCCATTGGGACAAAAGTGGCCGGTTGTTCATTCTCTCCTGGCCACAGAGTGCAGCACAGGACACTTGGTGCTCACAGTAGGCTGTGGATGTTTACCCCCTCCAGGCTCCCTTCTGGCTCTCTGAAATTTTGAAATTATTCAGCGCCATAAGGAAATACAGCTAATTTTCAAGTGCCTTAATTAGAAGGAATAGTGATAACAAGAAGCAAAGTATAAGGTCAATATACAAAAGTCAATTAATTTCTCCTTCCTAGCACAGCTTCTGTCAGTTCAAGAATCCCCTCCTCAGATGCTGGAGCAATAGGGCCCTCCTTCCCTCCACTTTCCACAACTCCCAAGGAGGGAGGAGCAGTAGAGGGGGATCTGAATGAGGAATAGCATGGAAGGCAGGCCCAGGAGTGGCTCAGATGATGCTGATGCATAAACCGCAATGGAACTTTTTCTTTTGGTGATTCAGGATGGTCTCAAGTGAGCCCACAATGCAGTTGCTGTCCATGGAGACTTTGAAGAGAAAGTTGGCATTGTGCAGGTCCAGCTGGTACCAGGAGGCACTCATGTCCTGCATCTTTATGATGGCCTTGAACTCCACACCAACTTGCAACAGGTCACAGGCTTTGTGGTAATATATTGCATGCAAGACAGCCTGGCCCAGAATTACCATTGCCAACCAGTTCAGTGTGCAGTTCACAGCTAGAGACATGACAGTGCCCTCCTCCCCAGGCCACCAGTAGTAGAGCAGTACTTAGCCCAATGCCAGACAACATGTGATACTCTAGAAGTAATAGGCCAAGTGGATTCCTGAGCCAACCAGGATGCTGTGTTCCCCAGGTGATGGCCACCATGAAGGTGAACCCTGGTACTCCCCATCCACTGACCAGTTCATAAACTTCTAATGCTGGGTCTGTAGGGCCATTTTACCCTGTGGTGTGAGCCCAGCTAAGAAAGACCAGGGCCTTGAGGCTGCTGTTGTTGTCTATGTTATTCACCAGCAGGGAGAATGCCTCCGTGGCATTCAGCTGCTTTGTTCCCACCTATGTACTTGATCCCAAAGGGGAAGCTGGATTCCCTGATTGTGCTGAGGAGTGCTATGTGATGGAACAGGAAGTGGTTACTCAACTCTTTGCTGACTGTATGTTTCACACCCTCCATCTGAACCACAAACTCTTCCCTGCACTTCCAATGCTGTTCCTCGAATGTCCCTGTGTGGGGCAAGCAGAAGCAGGCCCCACAGTCTGCACCCCTTGCACTGCTGCTGGTGGCAACCCAGGATCTTGTTCCTCACCCTGATCTGCAGCTGCTCCAGCATCCAGGCCACCCACAATTGGAGGCAGTGTGAAGCCCAGCAGCAATAGCGAAGGCAAAGGCAGCCCCATGAGTGTGGGTGAAGGTGTTGGCTGCAGCCCTGGAAGCAGAGAGTTGGAGACAAACTTGGTCCCCAAGGTTGCTGGTTGTGGCACCTGCTGTGGAACTGGGATCCACTCTGAATCCCATGCACCACAAACAACATACCAGTTGCCATCGGTTGCCACCAACATTCCTTTTGGCTTTCCTTTTTTTTTTTTTTTTAAATTAGTATTTTGCTTTCTATGAGATGAGTTAGCTTGAAATAATTTCTTTGCAGGTTATGATTATTTTTTCCTGTTTAAATAAATGAAACATCAGACATGGAATTGTGCTGTCCAATGTGATAGCCACTATTTTAATGCTATTTTAATTTTAAGTAAATTAAACTAAAAATATAGTTCCTCAGTTGTATTAACCATATTTCCAGCACTATATCAAGATATATTTAAGCTATATATAATGTTGATACAAAAAATGCAAGGTCATCATTAACTCATAATGAAGAGAACAATATCAATAACTTTGAAGCATTCTGAAAGCACCTAACTTGTGAGGTCAATTTCCCAAACTCAGACATAATTACTTTCTTTAATTTTGTAATTATCAATTACTGGATATTCTATAGAGGTTAAGCACACTTTTAAATCACAAAAATACATACTGACTATTTTGTAGGCTTTTTACCATACCCATAAATTTATTCATGGTTCATGTCTACTTTTGTGCCTTTTCTTATTGTGCAAGATTAGATTTGCAAGATTCTTCCAAGTTACAGTGAGTGGTTATAATTTTGTAATGCTCCTTTTACACTTAATTGATTCCCTGAAGAATCCACAAGGATATAATACCTCATTAATAAATATATTGTTTAAAACTATGATTCATTTTAAATGCCCCTTCTGCATAAGGCTTAAAAATTTCAATCTATAAACCAATCACAGTATGTTGCCATGGGCACAGTACTTTAAAAAAATAATTGCTAACAGTTAGCATGTGAGACCTATCAAACCTGTGTCAAGCATTTAACATGAATTATCTCATTTAATCCTAGCAATAACCTTAAAACTATTATTATCTCCACTCCCCTAGATGCGGAAACCGAGGTTAAAAAAGAGAATAACAGGCCTGAGTCACAACACAAGTACATGACAGAGACAACATTCAATTGCAAGTCTAATGTTTTTGTTGTTGTTAAAAGAAAATGTTAATAGCAAAACTTTTAAACACAGAGGAAAATCCCTATTGTTCTTCCTGAAATACTTCATGTTCTCCGCTTTGCACACCTGTTCTTTAAATATCCTTGCTACTAGGTAGTCCTCCAAAGATGTCTTTCTTACAACCTCAGTTTCTGTCTCACAAATTCATATTCAAACAAACAGACAAAAAAACAATAGCAGAAGAGAAGGAAGAGAAAATCAGGGAAAAGAAAACCTTTTTCACCTCCCCAGGGATAATGCTATAGATCTCATTTCTTCTTATAAGCCTGTAACAACTTATTATAGAATAATGGGAAGAGGTATAATACAGCTTATCCTAGGAATAAAATTATCACAATTGAAAAAAGATATTAAATATATATATACAAATCTACTCAGATTTCGAGTTAGGAAAAATCATAGTCAAAAAAAAAAAAAAAAAGAAAGAAAACACATTTCTGTGCCAATTTTATTTCCGTGACTGAACCAGAAGCAGATTGGAATCAAGGACTGGGCAATAATAAATTTCCCACTGCAATTGACACAATGCCTAGCACTGAGCAACTGTTAAACTGTTAAATTAATGAATTAATGATTTTTGATCTAACCAGGATTTAAGTCCATTAATATATTCAACATATTCCAATCATATACCAGACACTGTTGCCTGGTACATGGTTCCAAAAATAAACAGGATATTCATAGCTCTGTTCTCACAATGTTTACAGCCTAGTAGGTATACAAAGGAGTAAACAAGTCTTTGCATTTTGGTATGAAGGAGTGTGAAATTAAAAAAAAGTCTGAAAACTAAAAGAAGATATTAAATAGATGAATAAATGGACATACATGAGCACATAGGAGGGACAACTAATCAATGCTTGGAATTGGGAGAGTAATCAGGGAAGCCATCTTGGAAGAAGTGATATGTTGGTGAAAGCTGAAGAATGAAGGAGAATTAGACAAAGAAATGTAGATGAGGAAGATAAAGAGAGCTCCAGGCAAATGTAAATAACTGAAAGCTTGAAAGAACATGGCCTGTTTGAGGAACTGAGAAAAATTCAGTACAGTATGACTGAAGCTTGGAATACTTAATAGGGTGGTAGGGCAGGGGGAATTCAAGGACAGGGGGAGTATGGGTAGAAGGAAACAGAATGGTGAGAACTATGGGTGGAAGAGGTCAAGTAGTACATGAAGGACAGTGAAGTTTCATTGTAAGACTAGTGGTAAATGGAGTCACTAAAGAACTTTAAACAGAGAATTAATGACATCACAATTACATTTACAACACTTAACCCTCCTGCAGCATGGAAAATGGATAAAGAGGAATAATTAGATGTAGTTGCAGTATCTTCCTATAACTTTAATCCTTCCCTCTGTAATGGCACCTTACTATGCTCATTAAAAAATGTCCGTGTCTGTTCCATCTAGAAAACAACAAGCCCACTTACTCTCTTCATAGCACACCCCCCCTTCAATTAATGTTTTACCTCGAATTACAGAGAAAAACTTCTTGACAACCCTTTCCTCAAAAATCTCTGCATGACTCACTCCTCACCTTTCTCAAGTCCTACTTAAATATTACCCTAAAATAAGGCTTTCTCTACATTTTACTTTAAATAACAACTCCTTCCCCAGCTCTAGCATCCCCTATCCCTATCACCACTGGCACAATGGGCTAGGCACAATGTTAAGTACCTAACATGAATTAACTCATAAAAATTACAATAACTATCCTATAAGATAATTTTCTATCATGATAACCATGATGTGGATGAAGAAAATGAGGCTTAAAGGGTAAGGTGCCACAGGTCACAAAATTAGTTAAATGCTGGAGCCAAAATCCAAATTCATGAAAGGTCATTCCTGGTGTCACATGGTTGAGGGAGGACAAATCAAATAGCTTCTATTTTCTTTTCCCTTTAAAGAGAAGTCTAAATCATCTTCTCAGAATAAGATGGTAATGAGATAGGAAATTTGAGGAGAGAAAAGAAGTTTTGAAATAGCACCAGAAAAAATGAGAGTTGATTAAGAAAGTATTAAAAAGCTATCAGATGGGGGAGTGGGTATAGCTCAGTGGTTGAGTGTCTGCTTTGCATATACCAGGTCCTGGGTTCAACCTCAGGTACCCCATGAAAAAAAAAAAAAACTATCAGTCTTCCCGGACTTCCCAGAAGATGACAGAGTAGATAGATACAAGACTCACTTCTCTCCCAGAAAAACAGTTGGGGACAGGCAGAAACAACCTGGGAAAAAATGTTCTAGGGTTTAGGACATTAGAGGAAGTCTGTACAGTACCCAGAAGAAACAGAGACACAGGAAAAGAATCCTGACAGGAAGACTGTGAGTGGAACTGCAGCTGCAGCCACTGGTGCCCTGGCCCCCACAATCCAAGCAGAAAATTTTGAATATCCTGGCCTTTGGCTGGCACCTATGCACAGAGGAGCCTGAAGGAAACCACCTCCCCAGGAAATGGGAGAGAAAGTGATGTAGCCTAAGGCTGATTCAGCTTTTGGCAAACAAATTTGATTTGCTGTGTCGCATGAGAACTTCCAGGTCAGGTGGGGCTGTGCTATTGTTTGCCTTGGGAGACAGCACTGGACTAAAGAGATCTGACCTTCTCAATCATCCTCCCTATTGATCGGGACTGGGTGTAGAGGACACAGAGGGGAGTGGAATTATTTGCTACCAGGGGAAAATCAAGGGTGATGCCAGCAAAGGTTGGAGAACAGCTTTTGGAGGAAGACTCAATTCTGAGACTCTGAATAGCCTCCATGCAGGATCCTCTGCCTCATTGTTGCTGTCTATGTAGCAGCAAACACACTCCAAACAGGATTTGAACTGAGAAGGCTGCCAAGGAGTGCCATTTGCTGGCAGAGCAAGGAAATGCATGGGAAGAAATTAAAAGAAAATAAGTAAGAAGGGCTTTTTTCTGGCCTTTGCAGCCTTCCTCCACAAGGTTCTTAGAAGCAGGTCTGCAACCAATTACTGAATCCATGACCAAGATTTGAGCAACTAACAAGGACAATCTAAAAGACCTAGAACAGGTTGAACTAAGAATCAAGGAACAGCAGTAATATGCAGCCTCCTGCCACTAAATTCCTATGAGAGAGAGAGAAATTGAGCATCAGTGTAAACTCACCATCATAATAAGATGCCTAGACATCAGGAAAAATTACAGTCCATACTAAGAAATTGTAAGAAATGGCCCAAGCAAAGGAATAGATCAAAGTCCCAGATGAGACACAGGACTTGAGACCACTAATCAATGAAGTTCATACTAATCTCTGAAATCAAATCAGTGAGTTGAAAAACAATATGAGTAAAGAGGTAAAATATATCAAGAAGACATTGGGCAAGCACAAAGAAGAATGTGAAAACCTGAATAAAAAATAATAGAGATTACAGGAATGAAAGACACAGTAGGTGAGATAAAAAACACATTAGAGGGAGGTGGATGTGGCTCAAGTGACTGAGCTCCCACCTACCACATGGGAAGTCCTAGGTTTGGCTCCCCGTGCCTCCTAAAGAAGACAGTGAGCTGGCACAACAGGCAGGTACAGCAAGCTGATGCAACAAGAGACAAAAGAAGAAAAAACATATTAAGAGACACAACAAAGTAGGGAGCAGAGGTTCCCGGTGCCACCTAAAGAAGACAGAGAGCTGACTTGACAGGCAGCTGCAGAGAGCTGTCACAACAAGAGACATGGGGAGGAAAAACTAATGAGAGACACAACAAAGCAGAGAGCAGAGGTGGCTTGAGTGATTAAGTGCCTCCCTCCCACATCAGAGGTCCCAGGTTCAGCTCCCAGTGCCTCCTAAAGAAACAAAGAAGATGAACAGACACTACAAGTGCAAACAATGAGGGGGTAGGGAGAAATAAATAAATCTTAAAAAAAAAAACACATTAGAAAAATACAGCAGCAGACTTGAAATGACAGAAGGAAAAATAACCGATGTAGAAGAAAGAACAGCTGAAAATGAAGACAAAGAAGAATACAGAGAGAAAAGAATGGAAAAAAATTGAATAGGAGCTCAGGGACTTGAATAATAACATGGAGTGCAACAACATATGTGTCATGGAAGTTCCAGAAGGAGAAGAGAAGGGAAAAGGAGTAGAAAGAGTATTTGTGGAAATAATGGCTGAAAATTTCCTAATTCTCCTGAAAGAAATGAATTTACATGTACAAGAAGCACAGCATACCCCAATCAAAATAAATCCAAATACACATACTCCAAGACACATACTACTCAGAAGGTCAAACGTCAAAGACAGAGGGAAAATTCTGAGAGCAGCAAGGGAGAAGCAAACCATCACATACAAAAGATGCCCAGTAAGACTTAGTGCAGATTGCTCATCAGATACCATGGATGCGAGAAGACAGTGGTATGATATAATTAGGAAAATGAAAGAGAAAATTTGCCAGCTGAAAATTCTTTATCCGGTAAACTGTCCATCAAATATGAAGGTGAATTTAAAATATTTAAAAATAAACAGAAACTAAGAGAGTTTATGAAAAAGAATCTACCTTTGCAGGAAGGGTATCACTAGGCTATGTTTCAATTTTAAAAGCATGAGGTTCATAAGTACAAACATTAATATCAAGGGAATGGCATATTGGTCTGTCCTCTTGCTAGGCACTGCCTATATACTCCAGAGATCCTTGTCACTCTATTAGAGAATGTTCCAGGATTGGAATTTATTATTTTGTTGGTACTGTGTGTGTCTCCATCCTCTGAGATAAAACCCCACGACCACATGAACACATTCATATTCCATAGAAACATGCCCCAGGTGCATCCTGCCCCACACATCCCCCATCCCTGACACCCTGCACCAGTGATCCCCCTTGCCATAGCTGTAACTTTTCTGAAATCCAAAACCTCCCTAAAAACAAATGTTAAAATTAAAAATAATAAAACTTTGCATGGTGCCTATTATCACTGTTAAGATCAGTTGCCTTTTATGTATATTCATTATCTCTCCTGTATGTCACCCCAGTATCTTATGTTTTTCACTTTATTTTCCAAGAAGCTTTAGGTTACAGAAAAGTCACACTGAAAATAGAGGGTATTCCCATATAACCCACCCCTTCCTCCTCTCACATTTTCCCATAATAATAACATCTTACATGAGTATGGTACATTTGTTACAATTGATTAACAAATATTGAAGCACTGCCACTAACCATGGTCAATGGTTTACATTATGGTTTACACTTTGCACCATACACTTTTAAAGGTTTTGGCAAAATTTATTATGGCCTGTATCCATCACTGCAAAGTCATACAGGACAATCTCAATCCTTAAAAATGCCCTATGTCCCACCTATTCTTCCCTGCCCTTCCCCTCCGAACCTATGGTAAGCACTGTTTCAATTTTTGAAGAATAAAGTTCATAGTTACTGCATTAATATTGAGGGCTTGACATACTGGTCTGTTTTCTTTTATTAGGCACTGCCTATGTACTCAAGAGATTCTTGCCTCTCTATGTACTCTATCCTACATAGCAGGACTCCCTAGGATGGGTGTTTAATATTTTCTTGTTTATTGTGTGGGTAAACACCCTTTGTGTGCGTTAACACCCTTTAACAAGATGAACTCATTCATTTTCCATAGTAGGATGCCCCAGGTGCACCCTTTTCCACAAATGACAACACTACAGACAACCTGCACAAATGAACCTCCCCTGCCCAATTTGCCAAAAGAATATACCCACCATTGTAGTTTCAACCACAGAGCAACATATCCCCTTAGTTCACCTGTTCCTCCAGCCCTCCCCCTAGTTCCATGGACAGACCAACCAAACCCCCCCTACTCTCCCTGCCCTTACATTACAGAACCATCGACCTCAACACACCCCTGTACCACCATCACACCCCATCTTCTGCCTAACCACCCCTTCACATTTTCATAGGTTCTGCACATATTGAGCATTGGCTCACCACACTCTACTCCCTTTCTGTCTCCTGATATCAGTTGAGCCCTGATAAAGGTTAAGTGTAAACTATAGACCATGGTTAGTAGCAATGTTTTAATATTTGTTCATCAATTGCAACAAATGTACCACACTAATGAAAGATGTTAATATGGGAAAGTGTGAGAGGGGGATGGGTGGGGTATATGGAAATCTGGTATATTTTCAATAAAACTTTCCTGTAATCTAAAACTTCTTCAAAAATAAAGAAAAAAAGAAAATTGGTTAATGTAAGACCCCACAATTAAAAATTGTTGGAAAAACCATAATCATCTTGATGGATGCAGAAACGGCATGCAACAAAATCCGGCATCTTTCTTGATAAAAGCACTTCAAAAGACAGGAATAGAAGGAAAGTTCCTCAATATGATAAAGGGCATATATGAAAAACTGACAGCTAAAATCATACTCAATGAGGAAAGATTGAAAGCTTTCTAAGATCGAACACAAGACAAGAATACCCACTGTCACCAGTGCTATTCATAGTGACTTGCCAGTGGGCCCTATGCTGGAGATTGTGCTCCCGAGTGTGACAGAGTTGGACTCAGATGCGACTTCTCTACATATGCCTCTTCTGTCCCTTTTGTTTGAACCTCTACTTGGAGCTGGAATTGGTAGGTGTACATCCAGGGTACTTGAATCTCTGGGCTATCTATTTGTCAGCTGGGCCCTGAGCCTCAGCAGAGTTGCAGCACCTACTCTCCAGCTCATTGGACTCACCCAGGACAGCTGATGGGGAGGTGAGGATGGACAACCACCACACCAAGGAACCGAGAGAGTCTATAACTGCAAACAAGAGAGTCCCATACATCAGCCAAATGTGATCAAAATCCCCTGCCAATCAGAGGTGGAGTGGGCATCACCATCCCAGAATCCTCAGGATTGGTGAATAAAATATGGACTAGAGTAGAAAAAATGTAAATATAAATCAATTTTTAAGGTGGAATTAGCTTAGTGGTTATATAGGGCTACAGAAGGATACAGGGAATGACAAGTGACTGCTAAGGGGTGTGGAGTTTTTCTTTTTGGAGTAAGGAAATTGTTCTAAAATTTTTTGTGGTAATGAATGCACAACAGTGTGATTATACTAAAAGTCATTGGTTGTACACTTTGGATGGTATGTATGGTATGTGAATATATCTCAGTAAACGTGCTTTTTAAATAAAGAAGTCAGGCAAAATTAAGAACCCAAATGAAATTAGTGAAAATATGGAATTATGGTGGCACTGACCTAGTTTTTTTTTTCATCAGCATTAAAGTGAAAGAACTAAAATGGCACACAGTTAGACTAGTGGTTCTCAATATGGGGGAGGTTAGGACAATTCTGTCTCCTTCTGACACTTAGCAATATCTAGAAATATTTTTGGTTGTCACAGCCTGGGGGAAAGGAGTTGCTACTGCCATCTAGAGGGAATAGTCCAAGGATGATGTTAAACATTCTGCAATGTACAGGACAGCACTCCACAATGAAGAATTGAGTCCAAAATTATCAACTGTGCTGAGGCTGAGAAACCCTGAGTGAGATTGATCCCAGTTGGGAGATTTGTTATGCACAAAAGTCTCTGCATTTATTTCTCGACTGCCAATTCTATTCCTTTCATCTATATGTATATTTATTCCAGGACTACAGTGTTTTGATTAGTGTAGCATTGTAATAAGTTTTGAAATTGGGAAGTGTGTGACATCCAACATGGTTCTTCATTTTCATCAGTTTTGCCTATATGGGGTGCCTTCAATTTCAATATGCATTTTAGGATTGGCATTTCAACATCCCCAAAAAGAACTGTTAGAATAATCTGTATGGATTTCATTGAATCTCTAGATTACTTTGGGTAGAACTGACATGTTAACATTAATTCATCCAATTCATAAAAATGTTTTTTCTTGCCATTTATTTAGGTCTTTTTTAATTTCTTTCAGCCATATTTTGAAGTTTTCAGTGTAAAATCTTTCAATAAATTGGCTGTGTTTCTTCATTTCTATTATTTTAGAGTGTATTTTGAACTGAATTTTTAAATTCCCTTTTGGGATGGATTTTTTTCTGGTGTATAGAAACAAAACTAATTTCTGTTTATTAATTTTTTACCTTGCAACATTTCTGAAGTAGAAGTCTTTTGTGGATTCTTAGGGATTTTTAACTAGCGTATCATGTTATGAAACAGAGAGAGTTTTACTTATTCCTTTCTATTTTGGATATCTTTATATCTTTTTCTTTCCTACTTGCTCTGGGTTGCCTTCCATAAAATGCTAAATAGCAGCAATCAAAGCTGGAGTCTTTTGTTTTGCTCCTGAACTTACCAGAAAAGCTTTCAGTTTTCACAGTTATGATGTCATCTGAGTGTTTTCCATAAGTGTCCTTTATCATGTTATGAAAGTTCCCTTCTGATTCTATTTTTCTGAGTGTTTTTATCATGAAAGGATGGTGTATTTTCTCAAATGACTTTTCTGTGTCAACTGGATTGATGTGTATTTTTTCTCTTTTTTCTATTAATGTGGTATATTACATTGATTTATTTTCTTACATTAAGTCATCCTTGCATTCCTAATATAAATTACCCTTGGTCATTATGTATAATATTTTTATGATGCTGTTGGATTTCGTTCCTGGTTTCTGTTGATGATTTTTGTATCTATTTCCATAAGTGGTATTTTAATGTACTTTTCTTTCCTGGTGATGCCTTTATCTGGCTTAGGTATCAAGGGAATGCTGGCCTCAGAGAATAAGTAAGGAAGTGTTCCCCCCACCTTAAATTTTTTAGATTTTTAAAAAACAATTTATTGAAGTATATATTCACACATGAACATCCATAAGCTATAAGTGTTCAGTAAACATTGTGAACTTACAAAATAAACATGCATAACATCATGCAGGGCTCCCACACATCACCCCACCACAAATACTTTGCTGTGTTGTGAAACATTTGTTAACAAATTATGAAAGAACATCATCAATGTATTACTACTTACATAGTCTGTATCTTAATACCCTATACATTTTTAAAAGGATTTATTTATTTATTTACTTTTATCCATTTTTACACACACACCCTTGCCCATTTTGGCTATTTTTGTGTCCATTCACTGGGGAACTCTCTGAGTCTGTTTCCTGCCCTCTCTTCTCATCCTTCTCCTCCTGTCTTCAATGGGATTTGATCCTTGGAACCACCGATGTGGGAAAGAGGTGTCCTCCCACCTATGCCACCTTAGTTCCTGGTTTTTCGGCATGTCTCATCTTAGTTCTCACTTGCGTTAATCTCCTGTTACATCATCATCTTGCTGCGTGGCTTGTGTGACCTGATGGCACACCCGAGCACAGGGTCTGGGGGGCTCACCGGCCCACAGGGCCTAGTGGTGCACCCACACAGGGCCTACGGAGCTCACCCACTTGTGGGGCCTGATGGCACACCTGCGCACAGGGATTGGTGGCCCACATGACTTCTATACTTTTCTTTTCTTTATTTTTACTGGGAGGTCCCAGGGATCAAACCCAGTTCCCTCCATATGGGAGACAGACGCCCAACCATTTAAGCCACATCTGTCCTCCTGCTATATCTCTTAATTTTGACCAAAGATACCTAGAGTTACAGTCATTTCCCATACAGGATGGTCATATAATAAATTAGGCTTAGTTTATCACCAGCATTCTAAAAACCAGACCTAGGGAGAAAAACTAGGTCTGGGGACCCATGCATGGTTTCTAATATAGTGAATGATTAGCCTACCCTGATTATCATAAAATGAGGAAGTGGTCTTTCCTAGAGAAGGATACATGTGCTGTTTAGAAGAAAGTGTATTTTTCATTTGATGGGAGAAAGTTGACTGTATTTTTTTATTGGCTCTAGTTGATTTATAGTGCTGTTCAAGTCCTCTGTGTCCTTACTGGTTTTTTTCTAGATGTTTAATCAATTTTCAAAATAGTAATTTGATGTCTTTAACTATTATTGTAGAATTGTACAATTCTCCCTGAAGTTCTGACAAAGTATGTTTCAAATGTTTTGAGGCTCTCTTGTTAGATGCACATCTATTAGTAATTGCTCTATATTCTTGGTGAAATGCCCTTCTATTTATATATTATGTCCTTCAACATCTCTTGCAACAGTTTTTATCTTAGAGTATATTTGGTCTGATATTTGCATACTCAGCTCAGCTATTCACATGCAATATATTTCCATCTTTCCATTTTCAACTTATTTATTTATATGGACTTAAAATTACTCTTCTAGGCACCTTAACATTGGATAATCCTTTTGGACATCCATTCTGCCAAACTCTGCCTTTTGATAGAGAGTTGATTTCATTTACATTTAATGTAATTACTGATAAAGCTTGTGCTCTTTCTGCCATTTGGCTATTTGTTTTTGTATGTCTTATACCATGTGTGTCTCTCATTTCCTCCAGTACCACCTTTATTGTGTTTATTTGATCTTCTGTATTGAATCATTTTGAGTCCCTTCTCACTTCCTATTGTGGGTATCTTGAGGTACGTCCTTTGTAGTTATGATACTTATTACACTTAATATTCAAAATTTATAACCAGCTAGTTTGAATTGTTACAGACTTAATATCAGTACTTGTGAAGATTGATTTCATGTGTCATCTTGGCTGAGTTTTGGTGCCCAGTTTTGGGGTAAACAAGCACTGGCCTGATTATTACTGTGGGGACATATCCTGGATTGGCTTTGCATCTGTATCTGTTGATTGCATCTAAGGCTGATTGCATCTACAGTCAACAACATGAGAAGTCTCCTCATCTCAACTGGAGTTGTTAACAGCCAGAACTTAAGATTTTGGATATCTGAAAGAAAAGTTCTTCCTCACCTTCAGCTAGTCAGCTTTCCCTGTGGAATTCTCATTTAAGTTCAGCATCATGTTTATTGGAGTTTCCAACTTGTGGCCTGCCCTTTAGAGTTCAGACTAGCCAGCCCTCATGGGCTTGTGAGCCCATTCCTTATAAAAAATCTCTCCTCTCTTCAGCCTTCCCATAGTCTGAGCCAAGAATAAAGGAAAAATAGGGTAACCATTCCACCTGAAAGGAACTTGAGTACTAAGCGCTATGTTATAAAATCAAACCTGAGGAATTGATTAGTAATGTTCAAATATTCTAGCTCTCTCTAAAGTATAGTCAGTGGCACAAAACACTGACATCACAGAATTCCTGGATCTCACGGGACTTGTGTGACCATTGGCAAGTTTTCTGCTCTGGTCCTTGACTTACAATAAATGATGGAAAGCATTTGGCCTCCAACTTCTATGAGAATCCCACAAAAAGATATCTAAAATATGTTCATTAAAATACCTATAAATAGTCAAAATTAGGAAGAGACCTAGTTTTCATTTAAAGGAGAATGGATAAACAATTTGTGGTAATTCACACAATTGAAGATTACTATGTAATAAAATGAATGAACTATGGATACACATAACATCCTTATGCTGAGTAAAAGAAGACTTACCAAATAGGGTACACATACTACATGATTTCATTAACATGAAGTTTCAGAAGAGGTGAAAAATATCCACTGTGGGAAAAAATCAGGATATAGATGGGGATTGACTGGAAAGCAGCATGAGGGAACATTGTGAGTTAAGGTTAATGGTCTGGAACTTGAAAGGAATTTGGTTACATAGGTGTACATGTTTGTTTAAAGTCATTAATTGAGATGTGCATTTCATTGCATATAAATTTTAAGTAAAGATGAATAAAATACAGAGGGGTTGTGGGAAGATAAAATGGAATCAGAAGCTCTGGGATTTAGTTTTTCCACAAGAACAGCTACTGAACCAGCACTAACTGTCTGGATCAACTATTTTGAAGCTCCAGAACCTAGTAGAACAGTGTTGAATATCCAGGTAAGAGTGAGTGTGGGAGGATGAGACTGGGAAATTGCAGTAAATATCAGTGAGTTTCACATTCTGAGCAGTGGCTCCCATCTCCTACCACAGAGACTCCTTTCAGGCAGCAGTGTGGTCCACAGTTCCAGCCCTAGTACAGATACCTGGTACTGAGTTGGGATATAAATATTCATTTCCAAGATCGCTGGGAATCCATAGTCCAGGTGCTGGTCACTGATTCTGTTCAGCTAATTAAGATCACTGTGGGCTAGAGCTGAGGGGTCCATACATTGTGTTTTAGTTTCCTAGGTTGCTCAAGCAAATACCATGAAATTGGTTGGGATAAACAATGGCAATTTGTTAGCTTATGGTTTTGACACTAAAAGAAAGTTCAAATCAACGTGTCATGGTGATGCTTTCTTCCTGATGACTGGTGTTCTGGGACTGGTGGCTGATGTTCTTTGGTCCTTAGCGTGTTGAATGGCAAGGTACATAGCAGCATCTCCTGGTCTCTTCCTTCTCTTGCTTCTCTTCTGTGTTCCAGTGGATTTCAGCTTCTTGCTTCCTGTGGTTTCTCTCTTTCTGAATTTCATTCTACTTATAATAGGATTAAGACCCGTCCAGTTTGAGGCTTTTGTGGACCCCAGAAACTATCATGTCATTATAGCTAAGCCATTCCTGTGGGTGTGAAACTATTGTAGGTTAGATCTTTTGATTAGATGACCTCAGTTGAGAGTCTTTGATTAGATTACTTCAATAGTGTGTGACTCAGGGTGGGTATTAATTCTCTTACTTGTAGCCTGCATAAATAAGATGACTGTAGAAAACAAGAACCACAGAGACAGAAAGTAACCCTCAGAAGCTGAGAGAGAAAATTCCAGACACCAGAAGCTGAAATCAATGGAACTATAAAGAGAGAAAGCCACAGGCAGGAGCAGAAAGAATGCCACAGAGGCAGAGAGAAAGCTTCAGGAAACCAGAAGCTGAAAGCAACAAAACCCGGAGGAGGAAGAGAGACAACAGATGTTGCTATTATGCCAAGTTATGTGACACAATTCAGAGCATCACATGATGCCTTGACTTGGACACTTTCCCAACCTCGGAACTGTAAGCTTTATGTTAATATAGCTGCATTGTAAAAACAAACAAACAAACAAAAAACATTTCTGGTATATTGCATTCTGGCAGCTTTTAGCAAACTAAGACAGAAGGCTATGAGAAGAATAAGGTAACACTGAATGTCAGCATAGGAAAGTGCAATTTGAACACAGGATATTGACCAGTAAAGTAACTTTGTGTTGAAAAATAATAAAGAACTCTGGTTGCTCATGTCCATGCTGAAGTTCAAAGACTGTAGTTTCCTCAGTCTTTCAATAAAAGGAAAATCATATGTTTCACAGCAGTTGAATAGTATTTTTTAAAGGAATCCAAAAAACCTAAGCTCCACATAAAAATATGAGTTCCTCATGGTAAAAGCTATGTGTTGTATTCAGGGGTTTGCGGTCCCCAGGAACAATGTCTAAACTTTGGTTTGATCTGTATCAAAGATGAGTCAGGAATCATCTGAAGCTCAAGCCAGTTTATTTAAGCAGTGCTCTTACAAGAAACAGCAGAAGGAGACCAATGATATGGGCACTGATACAGTCAAGGGTTCATATAACAAACTGGCTGGGGGTGTCTCCATAAGGAGAACATTCTCAAATTTGAAGGAGACTCTCCCCTCTCTTATACCACATTCAATCTGATCATTTACCAGGTGTTTCTTTCATGTGTGGAGTTCAAGCTATTCTTGTAAGGGTAAACCTTATTTTTGAGGTCTCCAAAAGTTACAGCTGTGCTGAGATGGAATCGCTTGTTGAAATTCCCTGGCACCTAAGGTTATATCCTACTCTTAAGTAACACATAGTAAGAGTTATTCATGATGCTTGCTTAGGGTTACTGGCTATCATTAATTTTATAGCTGTATGTGTTCTAAGAGTATACTACAGCATGCCTGTAAATTTACTACTGTATCCAAATGCCTCAACAGAGTCCCTATAGTATAATAATCTTTAGAGAATATTTAACTATTTACTTACATATTAATATAATATTGAGTAAACAGTGCAGTTGTGAGATTTGGAATTTTTTAGCAAGAATAACATGAAATTTTAGTCTGAAAGATTACATTCCTCTGGTGGGAAAAATGTAATATACGCAAAAAGAGAAGAAACAAAGTTATTTCAGGTTGCTATATGTGAAGAAATCAGGGCAGAGATAGGAGCGGTAGAAGGGGGAGCTGTTCTAGATACTTACTGAATAAATGAGAGATGATGATAGATAGATAGATGATAGATAGAAAGATTATAAAGAAGCAAATAAATTAATATACACATAAATAAATACATAATTTAAGAGAATTACCCATGGACACCAGATTATTGATATTTTCTAGCATGGCATTTATTAACAAATTTCTCCATGATGAATATAGCAAAACCCACTCTTGCTGGGTGAAGTGTAGAGCTACATTTCTGAAGGTCACTGATTCATAAAACATAATGGACATTCCGGTTCAAAATGGGACCTCCATACCAATGTATGGAGGATGATGGCTGAATGACAGCAAGGAGCTAGGGAGGGGTTGCATGTATAGAATGCACGAACTCTGTTTGGGGTTCCAGTCAGATGATTCTCAGTGCTACCTTGGCATCCATCATTCAGATACACTTACAGGAACATACAAACATACATATATAATAAAGAATGAAATTATAAGAAATATCACATGAGGTATGCTGAATTTAGCCTTGAAATTTCCCAAAAACTTGGTAATTATGATTTTCAGATGTTGTTTATATAATCTGCCTTCTAGAATTCATAACAAAATCTACAATATCCAATTTCAAGTAAATCTACAAATTCATCATAAGGGAAGAAATAATCAGATCTGCCACTTTTTAACCATGACCTGGGAGCAACCCACAAGCCAATCAACAGAATTATGCATTGTGTTCCAAGAAAAATAGGGGAAGAACTCTCAGAGATTCAAAAGTTATAAGTCTATGGCTGCACAGCCCTGACCTGGTGGCCAACTTACTCCTGCTTCCTTTCATGCTCTAGCTGTCTGTAGGTGGTTGTGGCCAACGTTCCCAGAGGGAGGTGGCAGTAGTGGCAGTGAGTAGTGCCTGGGAAACTCCTCTGGGGGGACATTATGGAGCTGGAGGCACCCTTGGAGGAGTCCGAAAGCCAAAGGAAGGAGAGGAGAAAGCAATTCCTATTTTAAGAATGAGAAAACTATATGTGAAAGCACTCTAAAAATTTTAAAATCTCACATGTAAGTCTTTGGAAAGTTACTTAACTTCTAAGAACGTCTGCATCCTCATCTGCAAAATGACAAAGAGCTTTTGGATATTGGAATTTCAGATAAGAGATTATGGACATGTATTTCCCTTATTAGGGTTGTTATGAAGATTTAAACAAGATAAACCAAAAACACATTACACACTACTGGAGTGATAGAAGGAAGTCAAGGCACCATTATGACTCAGATGAGAAATCAGAAACAAAAGAAAATGGTGTTACAGGTGACCTAGATGTTCCTACGTGTGAAAAATCTAAAATGAAAGAGAAGTTAAATGATGACACTGAAGAAGGATTTAATAGACTTTCAAATGAATTCTCTAATCTCATAAGTCATAAAGAAAAGACCTGCTAAATGGAGCTATAGATGGATTTGAAAAAAAATCAAAGCAAGTGTCATCTTTAGGTAGTTCCAGCAATAAATCAAGTGATAACAAACTAGAGGAGCCCCTAAAACATGAACAGAAAGAAGGGGCCTTCTCCAAAAGGGGTCTACTTTTGAAGAGACTATAAAACACCTGAAAGGTCAAGGGGTGACATATCTCTTTCCTATTTAAGTTAAGACCTTAGATCCTGTATATGAAGGAAAGGATTTAATTGCTCAAGCATAGACAGGGACAGGAAAGACATTCTCTTTTGTCATAGCCTTTATGGAGGGAACATATTGACATTCTTTTTCTTTTAGGTTTTTTAAGATCTGATTTTTTAAAAGATTTTTTTTCAAATTTAATTTCATTAATATTAATCACTAAAAGCCCATACATCACCTGCAGAGGGCAGGCTGCAGGGGGACTGACTAATGAACACTAGAAGCCTGAGAAGTTTCTTAGGGGCCTAAAGGGAAGGTTGTTTTTCCTTGGTTGTTTTTGTTGTTGTTGCTGCTGCCATTTTGTTTGTTTGTTGTGCTTCCCCTTTCTTTAGGACCCACCCCCCTTTTTTTCTTTTAATGATTCTTTTTCTACCTACATTATTCCTTTTATATCTTTCATTTTTCTATCTTCTGTTTTCTGTTGTTTTTCATTCATTACACTTTTTTGTCTTTGGTCTTCAATTTTTGTTTTTATTTTTCTCTCTCTTTTTCTGTTTTCTTTCCTTATTTTTTTACTTTT
>JAQZBX010026396.1:12982-29068 GCA_029593785.1 Cabassous unicinctus | reverse complement strand
AATTTTAACTTTTTCCTTTCCAATTTGGATGCCTTTTATATTTTCTTGCCTAAGTGCTTAAGCAATTATTTCTAACACAATGTTAAATAAGAATGGTGACAGTGGGCATCTTTGCCTTTGTCCAGATCTTAGAGGGAAACTTTTTAGGATTTCACCATTGAGTATGATGTTAGCTGTGGGTTTTTCATATATACTCTTTATCACATCCATGAAATTTCCTTCTCTTCCTAACTTTTGAAGTGTTTTTATCAGGATGATAAAATTTCCTTCTCTTCCTAACTTTTGAAGTGTTTTTTATCAGGAAATAGTGCTGTATTTTGTCAAATGCTTTTTCTGCATCAGTAGAGATGATCATGTGATTTTTTTTTTCTTTTGATCTGTTAATGTGTTGTTTTACATTGATTGATTTTCTTATGTTGAATGATCCTTGAATACCAGGGATGAATTCATTTTATGTGTTGTTGAATACAATTAGCTAGCATTTTGTTGAGGATTTTAGCATTTAGTTCATTAGAGGCATTGATTTATAGTTTTCCTTTCTTTGGCCTCTTTGTGTGGCTTTGGTATTACGGTGATGTTGGCATCATAGAATGAGGCAATGTTCCCTCCAATTCTATTTGTTGGAATAATTTAAGCAAGATTGTTGTTAGTTCTTTCCAGAATATTTGGTAGAATTCATCTGTGAAGTCATCTGTTCCAGGGCTCTTCTTAGTTGGAAGACTTTTGATGACTAATTTAATATTGTTACTTGTGATTGGTCTGTTGAGATCATAAATTTCTTCTTCCAGTATAGGCTGCTTGTGTATTTCTAGGAATTTGTCTATTTCATCTAAGTTATACATCTTTGTGGCATACAATTTTTCAAAGTATCCCTTTATGATATTCTTTATTTCTGTGGGTTCAGTGGTGATATCCTCTTCCTCATTTCTTATTTTGTTTTTGCATCTTCTCCCATTTTTCTTTGTTAGTCTAGCAAAGGGATTGTCAATTTTATTAATCTTCTCAAAGAACCAGCTTTTGGTTTTGTTTATTTTTTCTAGTGCTTTCTTATTTTCTATTTCATTTATCTCTGCTCTAATCTTTGTTGTTTCCTTCTTTCTCCCTGCTTTGGGATTAGTTTGTTGCTCTTTTTCTAATTCCTCCAGGTGTGCAGTTAGGTTTTTTATTTTATCTCTTTCTTCTTTTTAAATATAGGCATTTTTGGATGTAAATTTCCATCTAAGCACTGCTTTTGCTGCATGCCATAGGTTTTGATGTGTTTTGTTGTCATTTTAATTCATTTTAAGGTAGTTACTGATTTCTTTTTCAATTTCTTCCTTGACCCACTGATTGCCTAAGAATGTTTCATTTAACACCCATATCTTTGTGCCTAATCTGGTTCTTTGCCCCTTACTGATTTCCAGTTTCATTCCATTGTGCTGGGAGAAATTACTTTGCATAATTTCAATCTTTCTGAATTTGTTGAGAGTTGTTCTGTGACCTATCATGTGGTCTACCCTGGGGAATGATCCATGTGCACTTGAGAAGGATGTTTATTCTGTTTTATTTGTGTGTAATGTTCTGTATATGTCTATTAGGTCTATATCCTCTAATATATGTTATTCAAGGTCTTTTTTTTTTTCTTTATTGATGTTCTGTCAAGATGTTCTAATGGAGATAAAGGTGTATTAATGTCCCCCACAATAATTATAGAAGTATCTATTTATTTCTCCACTTTGTTTTTTCAGATTTTTACCTTATGCATTTTGAGAGACCTCAGTTAGGTGCATAAATGTTTATGATTGTTCTTTCTTCTTGACAGATTACCCCTTTTATTGATAGTGTCATTCTTTGTCTCTTACAATATTTTTCACTTAAAGTCTATTTTTTTCTAATATTAATATAGCTACTTCTGTCCTTTTTTGGTTAATGTTGTTTGCATGTAAAATTGTTTTCCAACCATTCACTTTCAACCTCCTTACATCCCTGGGTTTAACCATGAGTTTCTTTTAGACAGCATATAGATGGGTCATATTTACTTATCCATTCTTCCAATCTTTGTGTTTTGATTATCCATTATCATTCAATGTTATTATTGTCAATGAATTACTTAAATTAGCCATATTTTCTTTAGGTTTATATATGTCATATGTTGACTTTGTTTCTCTTTTTAGTTATTCTTACCAATAATCTGCTTTTCTACACTTTCCTCCAACCCTCTCTCTTCTGTTTTTTCCTTTCAACCTGCAGAACTCCCTTTTGTATTTCTTGGAGGGCAGGTTTCTTCTTGACAGACTCTCTTAATTTCTGTTTATCTGTGAACATTTTGAACACCCCCTAATTTTTGAATGACAGCTTTTCTCATTGGAGAATTCTTGGCTTGAAGTTTGTTTTGGTTTTTTTTTTTAGAATCTTAACTATGTCATACCACTGCTTTCTTGCTTCCATGGTTTCAAATGAGAAATCAGCAATTAATCTTATTAACTTTCCCTTGTATGTGATGGATCTCTTTTCTCTTTCTGCCTTCAATATTCTCTCTTTGTCTTAAGCATTGGACAATTTGACAAGTATGTGTCTTGGGGTAGGCCTTATAGGATTTATACTGTTTGGGGTGCACTGCATTTCCTGGATATGTACACCCATGTCACTCAAAAGAGTTGGGAAATTGTCAGCCATTATTTTCTCCTTTCAGCCATTACACTCCTTCTGCTCCCTTTCCCTTCTTTTCTCCCTTTGAGATGTCTATAATATATATATTTGTGCATTTCATGTTGTCATTCAAATCCCTAAGTCCCTGCTAGATTTTTTCTCACTTTTAAACTATGGGTTATACTATCTGTTTGTTTTCAGATGTACTGTCTTTGACATCACTAATTATTTCCTCTACCTGTTCAAATCTGCTTTTATGTGCTTTCAGTGTCTTTTTGATTTCTTGCATTGTGCCATTCATCACCATCATACTTGTTATCTTTTATGAATGTTTACAATTTCTTCAGTATGTTTCCCCAGTGTCTTCTTCATATCTCTCTCCCTTCACTTCATTAAGTTAATTCATGATATTTGTTTGGACAACCCTGATTAGTTGTTCCATGTTGTGCCTCTCCTCCTGTTTTTTAGTTTGTTCATTAGACTGGGCCATGTCTTCTTGTATCATAGTATAGCTTGTAATTTTTGTTGGAATCTAGGCATTTGTTTATCTTGATAGGCTTATTTGGTTGGTGTAGCCGTTGGGCATTTTGATGTAATTATGAATTCCAAAAATATATATTGGATTATGCTTGTAAACTGGTCTGCCAATGTGGGCATGATTAAATTATGATTAGGATGTTAACTGGGCCACATCAGTAGGGCATTGAGCCCCACCCCTTGGCAGGGTGGGAATCAAATATAAAAGGCATGGCAAAGAGCAGTTTTGATGTTGGAGTCTTGAGCTGGAGCCCCGGGAAGTAAGAGAGCTTGGTCATGAGGAAGGAGAGAAGGCCCCGTGATAGAGACAAGCCATTCACCTGATAGTCTACAGCTGGCCTTGTGAAGAGAAGCAAAGCCTAGAGAGCCTCATAGTCTATAGCTGACCTTGTAGCGGAAACAGAGGAACTAAGTCCGGAGAGAAATGCAGTCCCAGGAAGAGAGGAACCCAAGAAGCCTGAACCCTGGCAAACGTCTGCAGCTATCTTGCTCCAACATGTAGCAATGGACTTTGGTGAGGGAAGAAACTTATGCTTTATGGTCTGGTAACTGTGAACTTCTACCCCCAAATAAATACCCTTTATAAAGACCAACCAGTTTCTGGTATTTTGCATCAGCACCCCTTTGGCTGACTAATACAGTTGGTTAGCTTCTCTTTCTACTCTAAGGTTTTATTTTGGGCTTGTGTGTGTGTGTGTGTGACAAGTTTCCTTTTTGACACTTGGTTCTTCATATTCTATATACTTCCATTTTTCTGTGTTCCCATTGAAAAAAATTAGGACCAGAGAAAAGAAAGAGATAAGAAGAGAAAAAGAATAATAATAATAATAATTTTTTTAAAAGTAGAAGTGTAACCATACAAGAGCTAGGAAAATAAATAGTAATATTATTAAAAAGTTAAAAAAAGTACAAAAGAATAAGAATACAAAAGGTGGAATAGAAAAAATGAAACAAGGAACAAAATAGAGAAAAAAAAATAGAATGAATTAAAAGGCCAGAATGATGATAAGAGAGGAAAAGAGAAAAAGAAAGAGAGAGGG
This sequence comes from Cabassous unicinctus, assembly GCA_029593785.1. NCBI lineage: Eukaryota > Metazoa > Chordata > Mammalia > Cingulata > Chlamyphoridae > Cabassous > Cabassous unicinctus. The sequence goes on along the minus strand of JAQZBX010026396.1, from coordinate 24,863 downwards.
AGAGAAATTAAAAAATAAAATAAAATAAGAAGGCTAAACAAAAATAGGTGGAATGAAATAACAACAGAATACAGAAGACAGAAAAATGAAGGAAAGAAAAGAAATTAAGTAGGTAGAAAAATATGTAAAAGAAAAAGAAAGGAAATAAAGAAAGGGGAAAGAAAACAAACAAGAAACAAAACAAAACAAAAAAATAGGAAAAATAGCCTTCTCTTTTAAGCCCTTCTGCACGTGATGTACCAGATTTTAGTGAATAAAATAAAGAAGAAGAAAAAGCAACTGATAAAAAATAAAAAAAAAAAATAAAAAATAACAGATCCAAGAAAACCTAAAAAAAAAAATCTATCTATATGTTCCCTGTCATAAGGTATCAGCTGGGTGCCTGTTAAGGTGGTGGATCACTCTCTGGATCACTTCTATAAGGAGACCCAGGAATCGACCCAGGGATCTCATATATGCAAGGCAAGAATTGTTCCACTGACCTACACCTGCTCCACAGCTTAAGCAGGATTCTGAAATCTTATCTTTGTCTTCCTGTCTCTGTTCTCTTGGGCAAGTTAGGCTTCTAACAGCTTGCCAAGCCAGGCTGCTTAGGTGCCTGTTTCTGCCACCTCTCTACCTCAGTCCCCTCTCTCTCCCAGGTCGGCTGGATGTGATAGCATGCCTGATCAGATCCTCCCTCCTCTCTCCCCATGGCTGCCTCAGTGCTGGTTGGGGGCCCCCTCCAAAATTAAAAGGGGGCACAGCTGACCAAACTCACCAAAAAGAAACCAATCTCCGCCCTCTGCCAGACCCCTCTTCCTTCTGGGATATGCTCTGTCCCACTCAGTTGGTCACAGTGAGTCAAGGGCTTCACTGAGGCTATTTGCCTTGACGGTATGGTATATGTGCCATTTGCAGCCACAGGGCTGAGTAACTCATGGTTTTTCTTTGGCTTCTTTATCTGTCTAGTTCCCTCCTGGATGATGCATAGCACTTTCTCATTCTATATATCTCCAAAGCAGCTCCCTTGGATAGGATTTTGCCCTTTCTCCATTTTTTTTGTGTGTGTGTGTGAGAAAGTTGGGCTCTGCATACCTACTTCAATGCCATTTTCTCAGAAGTCCCCGTTTGGGAGGTTTTTGATGACTGTCTCAATCTCTTCACTTGTTATTGGTTTGCTGAGGTTTTCTATTTCTTCTAGGATCAGTGTAGGTTGTTCATGTGTTTCTAGGAATGTGTCCATCTCGTCTACATTGTCTAGTTTTTTGTTGCAATTGTTCTTAGTATCATCTTATGATCTCTCTTATTTCTGCAATGTCAGTGGTAATTTCCCCCCTCTCATTTCTGATTTTATTTGTGTCTTCTCTTTTTTTCTTTGTCAGTCTAGTTAAAGGTTGATCTTTTTTTTTTTTTATCTTCTCAATGAACCAACTTTTGGTTTTGTTGATTCTCTTTATTGCTTTTTTGTTCTTGATTTCATTTATTTCTGCTCTGATCTTTACTCTTTCTTTCCTTTGCTTTGGTTTGGGATTAGTTTGCTATTTTTTTTCTAGTTCCTACAGATGTGCAGTTAGATCTTAAATTTTAGCTCCTTCTTCTTTTTTAATGTAAGTATTGAGGGCTATAAATTTCCCTTTCAACACTGCCTTTGTGATGTCCCATAGGTTTTGATATGTTGTGTTCTCATTTTCATTTGTCTCAAGATATTTTCCAAATTCTCTTGAAATTTCTTCTTTCACCCACTGATTGTTTAATAAATGTGTTGCTTGATGTCTCTATATCGATGAATTTCCATTTTTCCATCTATTATTGGTTTCCAGCTTCATTTTGTTATGACCAGAGAAAGTGTTTTGTATAATTTCAATATTTTAAAATTTATTGAGACCTGTCTTGTTTCCCAACATATGGTGTATCCTGGAGAAGCATCCATGAGCACTTGGAAAGAATGTAAGAATGTGTATCCTGCTGTTTGGAGATGTAATGTTCTATAAATATCTGTTAGGTCTATTTCATTTATCATATTATTCTCAGTTTTTTACTTATCCTCTGTTCAGAAGTTCTGTCCAGTCCTGAGTGGTGTATTGAAGTCTCCAACTATTTTTGTAGTGACTTCTATTTCTCCTTTCAGTTTTGCCAGTGTGTGTCTAATGTATCTTGGAGCACCAAAGTTAGGTGCATATTTATAATATTTAATTCTTCTTGATGAATTACCCCTTTTATTTATATATAATTACATTTTTCATTTCTTGTACCAGTTTTGCATTTAAATTAAATTTTGTCCAATATTTTTATTGCTACTTAAGCTTTTTGTTATTGTTGTTGTTGTTGTTTGTTTGGAATATCTTTTTCCGACCTTTCATTTTCACCCTCGTTGTAAGTTATGTGAGTCTTTTACAGGCAGCATATAGATGGCTCATATTTTTTTATCCATTCTATCAGTCTATGCGTTTTGATTGGGAGCTCAAGCCATTAACATTCAAAATTATTACTGTAAAGACATTACTTACTTCATGCATTTTGTACTTTGACTCTGCATTGTAATATCATACTATTGTCTGGCTTTTTACCCTTTAATTTACCCTTCCTAATACTCTTCATTTCTATACTCTTCTCCAAGTCTTTCTCCCTTGTTCTTTTCCATTCAGGCTTCAGGACTCCCTTTAGTATCTCTTGCAATTCTAGTCTATTGGTAACATACTCTCCGTTTGTTGTTTGTTTGTTTGTTTGTTTTGTCTGTGAAGACTTTAAGCTCACCCTCATTTTTGAAGTACAGTTTTGCTGGATACAGAATTCTTGGCTGGTAGTTTTTCTCTTTCAGTACCTTAAATGCATCATACCACTTTCTTCTTGCCTACATGATTTCTGATGAGAGATCTGCACTTAATCTTATCTGCTTTCTCTTGTATGTCATGCTTTGCTTTTATCTTGCAGTTTTCAGAATTCTGTCTTTATCTCTGATATTTGTCATTCTGAATTATAGGTGTCTCAGAGTAGTTCTGTTTGGTTTTATTCTGTTTGGGGTGCATTGTCCTTCTTGAACATTGATATTTATGTCTTTTATAAGGGCTGGGACATTTTCAGTCATTATTTCTTCAAATATATATTTCTGCCCCCTTTCCATTCATTTCTCCCTCTGGGACACTGATAATGCATATGCGTGTATGTTTTATGTTGTCATTCAATTCCCTGAGATCCTGTTCCATTTTTTCCATTATTTTTTCTTTCTGTTCTCCTGTCTTTTCCAGTTAAGACATTCTGTCCTCATAATCACTAATTCTGTCTTTAAGCAATTCAAATAATCTGCTATGTGCCTTTAATGTATTTTAAAATCCTATCCATCATGCTTTTCATTACCATAAGCTCTGTTACTTTTGTTTGCAGGATTTTTAATTTTTCTTTTTGCTCACCCATTTTCTTAATATCCTTTATCCCTTTAGTCATATTTTCCTTCAATTCTTTGAATTGATTCAGAAGATTTGTGTAATTATCATTGATTAGTTGTCTTAAATCTTGTATCTTGTCAACATGTTTGGTTTGTTCCTTTGGCTGAACCCTCTCTTCCTGTTTCCTAGTATGTAATTTTTTGCTGATATCTAGGCATCTGAATATGTGTGTAAATTTACTCTGATGCTCAATTTCTCTCTTCTGCCTAATGTTTTTCACATCTCTTCTTTGATTTTTGGTTCAACTTATTCAAATCTTTAGAATTGCACTGCTTTAGTTACCAAAGTTGGGCCAGAAACTCACTAATCAGGCACAAATTTTCTCCCAGGGTGCTAAAGAGACACCTAAATGTAATTTTCCTCTTGCAATTTCCTGGCCAGCCAGAAGAGGGGGCTCCTCAACAAATCTTTCCATGGAGGCTTTTCTTTCAACCTCTGCTTACCCATGTTTCTGTTCTGGCCAAAGCTAAGATTCATTGTGGATTCTGCTGACCAAATTCACTGAAGAGAAGCCCTCTGACTCACCCTCCTTCTTCCCTTGTAACAGCTGACAGGGAGGAAGACATCTTTTCCCCTTTTGGTTGGCTGCAGTGAGCTGGGGGTTTTAGCCTGGCTTAAAGTCTTGAGGATGTGGGATGGGAGCCCCTTCTCAACCACCGTGGTGGTTTGATGACTCACATTTGTTGTTTCAGGTTCTTCATCTCACTCTCCCTCACCCTCCTGGGAGTTGTACAGCACTATCCTGGTCTGCTGACCCCCAAAGCAGGTCCCTTGGGCAGCTTTTGGTCCTTTCCCTGTAGTTTTTGTGAGAGAGTTGAGCCCTGGCTGCCTACTCCAATGCCATCTTTTCAGAACTCTGCCTTGACTTTTTATTTTCTTCTTTCCACCTGGAAAAATCATATGCATCTTTGAAGCTTTGTTGGAATTGTGACTTCTTCTGAATTAGCAAGGAAAATCAATTCTTATCCCTGCAGATATCCCTTGACACATTTCTCATGTTCTTCATATAGCAATTACTGTATGGTAATTAAGTGCTTTTGCTATGGTCCCCATGATAGATCTATCCAAAGAGAGATCACAAGAGAACAATTCCAAGGCCTGGTGTCAGTTTGTGCATATTTCCTACTCTTGCCCAAAACTTCATTTTAAAAGCCTCTACTTCATTATTTCAATTTGTTTTATTTTCTCCTTCTAATCAACATACCACTTTTCTATTTAAATTTATATCCTAATATTATTGTAAGCAACTGATATAATTGGGGTTGTTGAATATAAACAGAACACAACTGGTACCATAAAATATCAGACTAAAACAACTCCTGATTGGATAAAGATACTTGAGTTTGCCAATAGAACTATACATCATCATCTCCAATTGCATGATCTTCCCTAAACAATCACAAGTAAAATTAAATTATAAGATGCAATTACATAAAAAGTTCTCTGTTATTAATATTAAAAATAGCATGTTAAAATAAAGAAAATTTGTTTTAAAGATATTCTTACCTGAAGAATAGTGTTCCAGAGACTAACATATTCAAGATCGCTTTACATATTAATAAGGGAATCATTACAATAACCCCAAATTCTCAAATCTGAAAGATAATACCTTTTTTCTTTTTTAACTTTAATATTTATTTGGTAAATGACACAGATCTGAATTTTTAAATGTAGTAATGGTTCTTTCAAAAGTTGTTTAGCTAAAAGTATATGTCATTAAGATTTAAACTTTTAATTCAAATAAGCAAAAAGTCACTGAACATGCCATGTTACTCAGCATGAAAGAAGCAGTATTCATTTTGAGTCTTCTTCCTTCAATTGGCCATTCATTTTTTTGGATCATGCAATAAAAGGAGGAATAATGTGTGAACACTTTATTAAAATGCATACCACACACTCCTGACAGCTATACTTTTTCTTTAACTAAATAATGGACCAAAAATAATCACTACAATATTATTCCTATTGACAAGGAAAGATTACCTACTAAGCTACTCTTCACCCTTGAAATATATTATTCAATACTTAGTATTAAGGGTTGTGTGGATATAGATAAATTGATTGAAAGTATAAGAATTTTAATTTCTGCTTTTGCATGGATATATAAATAGGATAGCACACTAACTAAAACCATATTGTATTTTACCATAAAGAATACTTTTCATGAATTCATGGAATCACAAATAGTTATGACTGGAGAGAAATGGGAAATAAATCAGTACAAATTACAGAGACCAATAGTAAAAAATTGGTTGCACTGGTTGCAGATACACTAAAATCAGGATACTGAGTCCCCCCCACACCCAAATTTGTCAGATAGTTTAAGGCAGAGATACTCCATAAAGATTAACTGTTTCCATGTTTGTAGTCTCCCTTGTTTCTTAATAGATGTAAACAACATTCACTATTAAGGAAAGTGTCCACAATGTAGCACCTCTGGATTCCCAGGGAACATGTTCAAAAATATAAAAATTAAACAAATTACACAAGGAAACAAGTTTGAATTACTGAGAATGAGTATAAGGGATGATATATCTAGTACTTACCCCAGATATTTAATACATTGTAATTTTAGACACAAATATGTAATAACTCAGTATAAACATTAAAAAAATAAAACAAAAATTTGCAAAAAGATAAGACCATCAATACTGACCTAGTAGATTAGAAAAATAAACAAATGCAATCTTAAAATATAAAAATACAGTAATTGGTAGTAAAAGGTCAAAGGGAGAGAAACTTCCTCTTTGAATAAAGATCAAAAAGGCAAATAATTCTCACCATTACTGCTGCTGAAGACAGACAACCTGGGAAAAACTTAAAAAACAAACACATTCTTGATGATTTAAGACCCCTAAAACAGTAAAGAGTTCCTGAGCCCACTTTGGCAGAAAAATTAAATCAAGAAGTTGAGCCCAGCATTTCTTACTTTGGACCTTTAGGGAATTGTTGATGAGGAAAAGTAAGCTAAGAGAGTGGACAGAACTTAAGCAGCCATCTCAAAGCTAAGTAGTCACATGTTGGGAATTAGAGGGCTCCCAGATGGGGACCGTGGTAAATACTCTTATGTTTAAGTAGTCATTCTCAAAAGACTGAACCCCAAGGTTAGAAGCAAGCTGAGACTAAAGCAACATTTTCATGGGTGCCTATAAATGATCCATTAGTACTAGTAAATTTCAATCTCCAAAATCAGATGCAAGGTAAACATTTATAAATGAATTTTATTTCTATATACCAATAATGAACAGACTGAAAATATATTTACGTATCATTTACAATAGTAAAAACATACCAAATAAGAAATAATATTACCAATTTGGTTCTATTCCACATATGCTAGAGTGGCTTAATGGTGAAAATATATTCATCAACATTACAGAGAAAATGCAATATACATATATATGATCATTTCAATAAATAAAGAATAAAGTATATTTGATGAAAATAGCTGTGTATGTAAACATATATATGTTTCTGACTGTAGAAAAAGTTTATTCTGCTTGCAAAATGGTAAAACACAAACACAATTTCAGTTATTGCCTTAAAAGGAAAATGTTTTAAAGATTTTATTTTGTCAGGAAAATCTCTCATATACATGGCACCTCAATGAAAGTACCTTGAAAAATATCTCATGCTTTAAAAAGCTATGAAATAAGAATATTTGGGAATGGGACCCAATAAAGAGTATTGCACTTGAAGCAAAAACGTTTTTTTGCTTTTTGTTTTGTTTTTGTTTTTGGCAGTACAATCATTAATTCATTATTCCTTGGTGGTTCTCAAGTTTGGCTCCCAGTACAATAATGTGAAGCTTTTGAAATTCCTTGTACCCAGAATGAGCTGCAGACCAATTAAACAAGAATCTCTGGGTGTGGCACCCAGGCAAAAATAGTTGTTAAATCCCGTCAGGTGATTCCAATGTACTACCAAGATTAAGAACCAAAAGGCCTGAAGAGGACTGGGTGGAGTACAAGAGATTTTTGGAAGCAGTTTGAGAGGGAACTCTTAATTGGTAATTTAGTGCAATCCATACTGGGGCTGCACAATTCTGATCCAAAAATACATACATGCTTATATACAAAATATGTATGTATGTACAGACATACTTGACTTGAATTTAGTGTCAATAAAAGAAATATCTCCGCTTCACTAAAATCCTAGCTCATTATGTTGTATGGAATTAGTAACCAAGGCATTGTTTTCAGAGACTGGTTGCTCCTTCCAGATGTACTATAAATATTTGATATATTGATGTCCTGTATTTCCAATCATTGATGTTGTAGAATAATTAAGTAGACTATGCATCTTCATTAAACAGAATTGTAAACAATAAAATGGCTCCCCTGAAAATATAAAAGAATGCTAACTAAGATCAATTTTGAATATAAATATTTGAGAAGAGTTTATCTTAAAAGTTAGAATGTGAATTTACATATAAATTTCCCAATACTTTGAATCAGTAGCTTTTATATATCACAGATTTCATCCTGGGTTATTTTAACATGGATGTAAAAATTCAAAACAATAAAATGTGCTACTTTATTATAACAGCTTCCTCAAATCAATTCCCTGATGCAACTAAAATAAAGGAAAATTGTATTTTTTCTTGCCTAACATAGGTGAGGTTATAAAGTTCAAATAAGAGGCATATCCAATTTATTACCCAGAACTCTTTCAAAACTTACTGGGAGACCATGGACAGTGACAAAACACCTAGTATTGATATTTCTACTTGACTCCACATTGAAATCACCAGGTGAGCTTTAAAAAATTTAATGCCTGGGTCTTATGCCCAGAGATTCTCACGTCATCTTCTGATGTGTGGTTTTGATTTAGTGATTTTTAAAAGATCCCAGTTTATTCATTCCATGGCCCTATAATTAGTTCACATAGATTGCATGTTTTAGAATATAATTCTAAAACTTAGTAGCCTGTAACATCACAGAAAAAATGCACATTTTCGTCCCTTCCAGGACCAGGAGTTGTTGTTTGTCTAGGTATTATCAAGAAAACTTAGAATATAAGATTTCTGTTGAAGTTCACTAGAATCAAGAAAGGGACTTTGATAACTATTTACTATGTGATTTTTTTTCAATGTCTGGAAAATTCCAGATGTGGCAAGCCTGCCACCCATAATGCAACTGTGGTAGAAATTACCACCTATGGGAAGGAGTATTTGCTAAGCCACAAAGCTAATACTAAGCAACAAACCTAATATCTATAAGCATATCTGGCCTCTTCCCAAAGATTGCTCATTTAGTGTCAGTCATTCACCATCATGTCTATCATTTTTCATCTCTAAAAATCTCCATTTTTAACTTACAAAATCTCTTTTCTAAAGCCCAAAGCCAAGCAATTAACTCCCACATAGAAACAACCCAAGAGCCATCTCTATCTTGAACATATGCTAGATGAATCTCAACAGCTACCTCCATCTTGGCAACACCAACTTATAAAACTTTCATTAGAGCAAAAACAGATTCTGTTAAAAAAGAAGAATAGAAAAGAATGAAGAGACCTACAGGTACTAGGAAAGACAAGTTTGCTCTACATTGTTATTCTAGCATGAGTCACATCTAAAATCACCCACTCTCTTCTCCCAGTGTTTCCTTCAACCTGAGATATTCCATCCCATTTTATTGAACACATTGATAATCCTATGAGTGGAGTAAAAGAAGCAATATAGCACCTTTCCTGTTCCTGATTCCTGTAGATAATTCATGTGACTAAGAATGGAAGTTTAGGTGGGAACCTCAAGGCCCCATTAATTTCAGATCTTTGGAAGGTCAGAGAATGGACTTTTGGAGGACCCCTCTCAATATACAGCCAAACTGAGAAAGAAATGACAAGAATTTTGCCAGTGAACCTACGTATCTTTAAAGTCATGGATATCAAAATGATATCCCAATGACAAAATAGTTGTTTGTTATGTTCCAGGAACTGTTCTAATTAAGTTACAAATTTTGTCTCATTTCTTATATTAAACCTAGTAGAAAGATACTGATATTATGCTGATTTCCAGAGGAGGAAACTGAGGCTCATAAATTTTAAGCAAAAAAATTCAATTCCAGAAATGACAAGATTCTTTAGTATTATGGTATATAGTGTTTCCCAATAAACCAAGATACATGATTTGTGAGTAGGGGATGGTATCCCACTAGCTGATTTTGAGGATTTTGAGGATTTTAAGTAGTCATTATTCATAGAACTTGACAATGTTAAATTTTACCTGAACCCTGTGATCCTGGAAAACTACAAAGATTAAGAAATCTCCTACCCCATTGTAATGGTTAGGCTAATGTGTCAACTCTGCCAGGTAATTGTGTCCAGGTGTTTGGTGCAGCAAGCACTGGACTAATTGTAATACAAGAGCATTTACGGACTTCGATCACCAGTGAGTTTACTGCATGGATGGCTGATTACATCTGCATCAATCAGGGAGATTGCACCATCAATGGGTGACGTTTTTATCCAATCAGTTGAAGGCGTTAAAAGGGGAAGTGATTTCAACATTCAGAGAGAATTTTCCAGCTCATCGTTGGACAGCCAACTTCTCCCAGAAACTCATCAAGGACCTTTCATCGGACTTTCATCAGAGCCTGCCTGCGGAACCTGGACTTGTGCATCCCCGTCGTGTGAGAGACTCTTATAAAATCTCATATTATTGACAGATATCTCCTGTTGATTCTGTTTCCCGAGAGAACCCTGACTAACATACCTGTGTATTACTGACCAAATGGACTTTAACTCCTCCTTAGCTTGACTAAACTTCAGACAGCTTTTCCTGGACTCCAGGTTCCTAACATCACTTGCCTTGGCCCTACAGAATCTATCTAGCATATGTCCCACCTAGCTTTAACAGTAAACTAAAGAGATAACTCCATGTAATTGCTACAACTCATTGTTTGACCTTCCCCTTCAGTATTTTGCCATTAGCTCACTCTGATCCTTAAAAACTCTCCTAGGGCTGATTTTCATTTCTTTATTTTTCTCTGTATTAAATACTTTACAATATTTATAATCAGAACAGATAATTGAGGTTATTTTCCTTTGGAGATTAAGAGTTTTGAAGAAATTAGTACTAGGCAATAAAAAACCCTAAAGAGAAAAACAAAAAAACAAAAACCTCTCCTGTCCTCTGCTTCAGTGGAGTTGAGCCCTGTCTATCTCCCCAATGGTGGTAGCCCTCTAGTCTCTTTCTGTCACCATAGCCTTCTGGTCCTTCTCTATTTCTTATTTCATATAGCTTTCCTTATTGCATAGAGTCATCCTTGCCTGTTCACCTTTGGTGCAAAGTTTTCTTTGATAAGCTTAAAATATCATATGTAAAGTAGCCATTGTGGATAGCACATATTTTCAATCATTGAGTCTTTGACAATAGGAGGATCATTAACCTTCAGGGTGAAAACTTTCCAATGGTAACCTGCTTTCTTAACATTAAATGACATAGTTTCTCTGTCCCATTTAACCAAAGGGATTTGATAATAAGCACTTCAATATCCAGCTTTGAAAAACATATTTCTTAAAAGACAGACTTATGATAATGGTTCCTAAATCCATTTGTACATCATAAAATCCTGGAGAATTTTTCAGAAATAAATATTCCTGAGTCCCAGGTAATAAATCCGAATCTATAAGGTTAAGGTGTAAAAATCTGTGTTTTTAACAACCTGTTCAAGTAATTATGAGCAAGGCAGACTAGCACTGATCTTCTTACTGGGTTAAGATACAAATGCTCTATTGATTTTCACAATGTGGTCTCCAGACCAGCAGTGTCATCATCACCAAGGAACCTGGGCTTTACTCTATATCTATATATGTTATGAGTCCAGCAATCTGCATTTAACAGGCTTTCTACATGATTCTGATGCATGCTAATGTTTGAGAGCCATTGCTCTAAGCTAGTGCTTCTCAAATATTAACATACACATGAATCACTTGAGAATGTGGTTAAAATGTAGATTCTGATATTGTAGATATGGGATGGAAGCTGAGATTCTGCATTTTAAATATGCTCCTAATAAATCACTATCTGTAGTTGTGCTGACTCATATGGTAGCCACAGGTAGCTATGTACACTTAAAATAGTTCAAATAAAACAGCAAACTGCAATTCTTCAGCCACACATGTCTAATTGCTGCCACATTGCACTGACGCAGAATATTTATATCCTTGCGGTAAGTTTATTGAAGAGCACTGCCTTGGAGCTTGTTGAACATGGAGCTGAAGGTGCAACTGTGTATCTACTCAGCATGCAGTAATCCACGCACATCTGCATTTTCCAAACTTTTTCTCACCACTAATATGTAGAAAATATCTCTGTTAAGATGATAGTGTTAAAAATAACTCTTTCAAAATGACCCATGTCATTAATCAGAGAAAGCTGGGAGCATCAGCATAGTTCAAATTTAAAGTTTGATGGGTAAAAACCAATCCCAGGAAGAACATTTTCAACATCT
>JAQZBX010026396.1:0-12882 GCA_029593785.1 Cabassous unicinctus | reverse complement strand
CCATTAACAACATCTTTCATTAGTGTGGTACATTTGCTACAGTTGAAGTATTTCTGTTTTCTACCTGTTTTTCCTTTATTTTTTTTTAATAGGCTTTGGTATATGATGGTTGGAGAAAGGTTGTCAAGATATTCTGTAAGGTATTTGGGGTATGACTTTGAGCATACACTTTGAAAACATTAAAGTTGGCACCAATCAACACAATTACTTTGTTTCTTCTCTGTGGAAGAAAGAAAACCAAACAAAACCATTAGTTCACCCCTTCATCAAAACTACAAATAAGGACAACTCTAGGGTGAAGTTATAGGAGGAAGAAGATGCTTAAAGAATTTATACAGAGTGGTCATTCAAAATTCATCTTACTCAGAGAATTGTTCACTTTTCAAATTCTTAGAAAGTATCAGGAAAGAGGTTGCATTAATTAGGAGATGGGGTCTAGAGATAGACTGGGATGATGGTTTAGCAACTGAAAGTTGGGCAATTTTGGTTTAACAAGAATCATAATGGGAAATAGAATTAAATTCTTATGAGGACTGGTGAAAAATATTTAGTCTTGATATTTCACACAACTGTACTGAACTCCATATATCTCAAAACTTCTAGCTTTATATTCACATAATCAGGATTATAATAAACACGGGCACTCAGAACATTTAATGCTTCATTCAATTTTTAAAAAGTAGGTCAGTTTTGTTCTTTGAACTATTTTAAACTTTTTAATATATTGTTGGATATTTTCATTGTTTCTCATATTTTCCCATCAACTTTCTTGTAACAGAATATTTCCCCTTAACACAGTACTTACAAAGGACCAAAGTATCATATTCCCCTTGCAAAGTGATTTATTCATTCATTCATTAATTGAATATACCAAATATTTATTCAGTACATAATTCATACACTATTCTAAATACTAAAAAAGCAGCAACAAACCATCCAGATATGAATTCTGAGCTAATAGTGTTTCTATTCTATTAAGCAAAGAGAGAAAATAATGAAAAATAAAAAAGCTCAGTAATGATCACTGCTGCAATTTTTAAGAGTCAATGTAAATGACATCCATTACCACTGATAGCAACTCTTTGTGTGCCCTGTTTGCATTTAGTTTCATAAACAAATTAGTTCACCCTAATTTTGTGGGCTTTTAACTAGTCAGAGCACATTTCTGTTACATCCCAATTACATTTCTATTGCTTGCAACCAAAGAGCATTAACTGGCAGTCATACTATAGTATTGCTGAGCACCAAATCCCTTCCATTCCTTGTTCAGGCATTATTCCATGTCCCACAAATCCCTGTGAAATGAGGGCTACAAACTTTCTCTACATAAACCTTTTTTGGTTCTTTTTTTTTGGTAAAGGCCTGCCTTCAATCACTCAAATTATTCCCATCTTAAAACTAATGTCCCTCAACCTGAGAACCCCTTTCAATGGGTTTTAGACTCAGGTATTTTTTTCATTGGCATATATGGTTCCTATCCTTCCTATTTCTATTATTGAACAGATATATTGAACAGATTTACATTATCTTCAGGATGCTAGTTTCCTCTGATGTCTGTAATTTAAGGGCTTGCTCTCAATTCTCTTTTCTCAAAAGACAAGTCTGGCTTATATTGTGCCTATATTGTCACCAGGATGCTTTCTAATGTTTTGTGGTTGCCTCGGTTTTTCTGGATTTCATATTCTTATTGGTTAGTTCACTGTCTCCTCTTTCCCTGCCCACACTTAAACAGTAGTTTCAATATTTAGGAGAAACATGGACAGGCAGCTAGAGATTGAACTGAAATATTCTTTTCATCAATTACTCCTTCAGAGTTCCCCTTAGTGGAGATCCTATTTTCTGTTTTCCCCTTTTCTATTACCACCTTATATTTTAGCATATTCAGTCTTAGTATTAGAATGATACCTTTGTTTCCACCATGTAGTAAGTGATATGACACCTGACCTAATCCATCTTACAGTTCACAAATAGCCAGAAGTATTTTTACTGCATTGTGTTTGCTTTGAAAATGCCAGGTTTTTGTGGTCTTCTATTCACCGACAACTCTCTTGCAGACTAGTAGGAGTGTGCCACAATCGGGTGTCCAATATCTTCTACTCTGGTAATAGGACATCAACCCCTTAGTAAGGTCCCATTTTTAGTTTTTAATGGTTCCCCACAGCAGGCTGAATACCCTTTCTTTCTTTCTTGGACCCCTGATTCAGGTACATGTCCTAAAAAACACAAAGCCAAAGATTGTATCTAACTTTGTTTTCCAAATACTTTTAGTAAGACACTCCTTTATTTCTTTTGCAATTGAATATCTGAAGTAAGAAATTTAAAATCATTTTGCACACACCTACTTTTCCTGATAACTCCATGGAAATCAGAGTTATTATCATTTTCAGAAAACTTTTGTTAGATTACATTTACATTATTTTTCCTCTTAAATATTTTTCCTCAAGCACTTAATATCATCCAAAAAGATTGTAAAAAGTTTAAGTGTCTCTTCAACTTCACTTATATCATAGTTTCACTGTATTTCACAAACCCAATTAACCTATGAGAGTCTACATTTATTTCCATCTACTAAAACCATTACCATTGTTGCAATCATTAATTTTTCCAATTCTAGGGCTATAAGTAGATTTAGTCCAAAGTACACTTGTAGAAATTCACATAAATATCAAATGAGACTGAAATTAAATTTTAAAAATTAAAATAGATATGTCTCAATATATTTTGCTAGAAATTGCCATTCTCAGTCTTTTCCAAACTTGTGTACAAGGCCATCACCAACCTTCCCCATACACACACACACACACACACAAATTAGTCCAAATACACATACAAACTACTACCGCTACACATGAAACCCTACAGCAAATAGTAAATGTCAAGTAATTCCACTAAAATACTAGCTCATACTGTATATTCAAAACAGGTGTGAAAATAAGATTCCCATTACAGAGTAAAGAGATTTTATCTAATCTATTTGAAAAACTATCATCATTAATATTTATTAAACACATTCTCTTTGCCAAACTCCATATTAAGAAGAGTTAAGAAAAATGTTGGAAATTAAAGACTCAGTAATTGTTTTCCAGGAGCCAAAATTAAAACCTAAATATGAATATGTACATATGCAACTTTCTTATATTTCTGAAATGAACTTTATCTATCTCCAGAGTAACAATATCCTCTTATTTTCTGAACAAATATGAACTTGTCCATCCAGGGAAGCAATGTAGTCACTTCTAGTTTAAACTCATTCTTTTTCACATTAAGTTAGTCTTTTCTGGGTCAATAATTTTTCATTTAGTGTTTTCCCTCTTGTCCCTTCTCCTTGTCTTCTCTGGTGGCATCTGGATGTGTGTGGGTAGTTTACACATCATAATGACATTTTGGAATGAAGCTTCAGCTCCACATAAAGCTCTTGAGACTCAACTGGCTGCTGTACATTTAGATGTTTCATCTTGACTGGTTTAGGGCACATGCAGGCACATGCTGTTGTCAATATCTACATCCAACACCATGACCCATACAGGAAAGATCCATTTATTCTACAACTTTTTCATCCCAATCTTAAATCTATTCCAGTCCACCAAGTTCTACTTCTGGGACACAACAGAACTTCTGAATGAGCTCCACACCACAGCAGGCTATGAGGATAAGGGAAGAGAGAGGTGCATTAGAAGGATTATAGTAATTAAATGTACCACACAATTCTATTTCATTGAGAAAACTGCTCATTGTCATGACACTCTTCCAATTACTCTTGCCACAGTATTCCCAGTTGGAAGCAGGGCACACACCACCTATGTCAAAATTCCTAAAACTGTCCAAGTGCCTTATTCCCAGGTTCCAGATTTTTAGCTCATGGATGATACACATGGAGTAGGCCTAACAGCTGCATCATCTCTGAAATTTTTCAGCCTCCTCCCTGGGTTTGTTTACAGACTAGTATGTTCTCCTGTGAGTTTTTTAAAGCTGTTATAAATTTGAACTGACTTCCATTTCCTACGCTGTATCTGTTCTTCCTCTGAAGCAATAAAAGACCTTGATTCTATGAACAAAGAGAGTTGGGCTAAGATTAATCATTTTCTAACATTTTCTAATCATTTCTAAAATCTCTAAATTTTATTTATTTATAATAATATCACATGAATCACTGCAATATATCAATCCACAAATAAAAATTTCCTATTATGTCAGTATATATAAAACGGTTCATACAAAAATCAAACTCAAGATACTTGCTTGGCATGGGCAAATCAGCTGTGTGAAAATTCAAAACGAAAAAGAAAAAAATGATTTAGTAAATGATCTGTAGTGAATGTAATTCAACTTATTTTTAAATCACCTAAAGTGTCTTTATCCTCAGTATTGTTCTTCATAACTGACATGCATAATCAAGGGTTTATTGATTTCAAAGAAGTAAAAATTAAAATTAGTGTGGATTTAGTCAATCATTTAGTCAACAAGTAGATATTGAATGTCTATGCAACAGAAACTGTAAGAGGCACTTTGTAACATAGCTAAACACACACAAATATATTCTATGTTTAATTCTTATCAGGTTTAAAATATATCACTGCTAATAGTATATTTCTGTAAAATGTTCTATAGACTTACAGTAAACTATCCCAAACTCTTTACTTTCTTATGTTGTAAGGATTTCATATGGAGATCATATTTTTGCCTCAATAGTAATTTCAACAAATTCAGCCATTAGAGGTCCCGTCTATCAGGGTTTCCCATAGCTATGTAGTTGAAGTTGATATTGGAAAGTCCCTAAAGAAATGTGAGGGTCATTCCTGCCATCAGGAGGGGCAACACTGAAATGATATTAATTAAAAGAAGAGAGTGTAGTGGCCATAAGAATTCACCTTACAGACCTCTAATAGAGGGAGCCTAATTGACTTAGGGCTCCAGCTGCTGCTCTGAAAATCATTGCTGTGTTTGTGCAGAGGCCAATCCTCCCACGGGTTGCTTCCAGCGAATGACTGCAGGTCAGTTCCAGGGATTCACCGGATTTCTCTGAACGCTGACTTTGGCTCAAGGACTCCATAATAGCCTTGCCCACCATTCCGTAGTCTGTACAGTAGTGTAGGATTTTTAGACGTAACTTTCTATTAATTTGTCCTTCACTTGGAGTCAGATTTGCATAGTGATCTGATGACTATCCCAGCCTTCCCAACTCACTCCCCATTTTCTCTCATAGGTGTTTTCCTAATAAAATCCTTTCACAATTATTCCTGTCTTGCTTTTTGCTTCTCAAAACACCTGTACCAACACAAGGCACAGTTGGGACATGTATAAACAGCAACAGTTAAATATAGGCTATTAAGAAAGAACTAAGGATGTTATTGAAGGAGGAAGACATTTGTGGGGTTGTGATTAAGATTTCAGTTTAAGTGACTAAACAGAAAATTAAATTACTTACGATTGGAAGGGGCAATGCACCGTGCACGCTAAGTGTACATTTTTTCTGAGTGTGCCAAACTACAAAGATTATTCTTCTCCTGATACCAAGTAGTTTTTGTACCTAGTCCCACAGAAACTAAGCCAACGCCACCAGAGAGTAAAGACCAGATAAATGTTCACTCCCTGAAGGGAGGGGGCCTGGTTATTTGCTGCTGCAACTGAATTGTGTGCTACACTGTTTGCTGCTGGTTCAAAAAGTGTTTGCCTCTCAGCCTTGGGTTCCTCTCCTGTAAAGCAACCCATTGCATGTGTGTCATCTTTTCCTCTGTACCTCCCAGTGGGGATTGGGGGCCAGGGAACAGATGCAAATATATGAACACTGGATACTACTCTGCTGTGTGTAATAATGTCTTTCGTCTCTGCTTCAGGAGTCTCATGTCTTCTTTCAGCATCCACACACTGTGGCAGGTTGAATTGTTATCTTGCAAGGGGAGTAAAATCTCAGACCCTTCTCAGTTTGTGACTCTCACTACTTCTTTTGTGGCAACCCTGTTTCTCTTTCTTTGCTCCCTATTTTAGTGAATGGCTATACTATTCATTCCTCAAAGAAGAAAATATCTCAAATATCTAAGAAAAGCAACTGAATTCCAGTGTAAAGTATAAAGGATTAAATTATCTTAAGCATTCTTTTTCTTTAAGCAGGAAACTCCATTTTAATTAACTCAATATAACTTGCTGCTATTCACTGAGGACTCATCCTATAGGATTTAATGAGGCATCATTCATGTTCAGGTTATGGTTAGGAGAATAACAATAATGCATTAAAAAATTATATTGGCTTTAGTGTAACATCAGTTAATGAGCTGTCTTTTTCATTCCAATGGTTTTATTCCAATCATGCAATTTACCTTAATTAAGCATTTGTGCCAAATTATAATTTAAAGGGGTTTGCACAAATCCAATTAAACTATTTAGCTCTTGAGTATGGTTTTGTTTGAAAATAGAATCCTGGATATGTGTGCATAAATTTGTATGCAATAACTTCACAAAACTAAGGGCATTATATAATTATATTCTTTCTACTGGCACATGTCCAGTCTTGGTTAAACATCCAAATATCCAGATGTTCCAGGAACTGCTCAGATAACTAAAGATTACATATAAAAATATCTGGGACAAAAGGAAAAATCAATGCTTCTTCCAAATATCTAAAGAACATTAGTTAATGGCTTCACAGTAGAACATAACTCTGACTTAGAAAAAGAATCATCAGAGATGTGCCATTAAAAAACATAAAATGATCTAGCTTTAAAAACTAACTAAACCAAAACATCAGTGTTTAAAACATGTGTTTCTAAAAGCATACAATATTAGATCATATTGATTAATTAATTCTGTTTTCCTTTTATTTCACCTTCATTTTAAACATAACATGAAATTTTAAAAAGCCTTGTATATCACAGGTATACCACTCATGAACTATTAATGATTCATTAGTAGTATTCTCCATAATATTCAGGTATGCATGTTATATGATGCTCATGTTCTGAAGAAATTTTTCAGATATTTTCAACTGTTAGCAAATTTTGAAGAAAGTAAAAATTACTGTCATATTTTATATTTCCTTCATTTCTTGATCTTTATATACTAATGTGTAGTGTTATGTAGGCCAAAAATATTAGAAGATTTTTTTTTAAACTCCAGAATGAAAACTATGAATTTTATAACATATATTTGACAATTTTGTTGGCTGTCTCATCTCATAAATAGCACCCTAGTTTTGTTGAAATGAACTAATTGGTATTTGATTTCTGCTAACCACTAATCACATTTCTGATGGTGCTTTTTAAGTGTGGGCATATGTGACAAATTGAAGTTTCGTGGCTCCCAGAAAATCCTGTTCTTAAAGCTAATCCTTTCCTGTGCATGTAAACTTACTGTAGGTGGGAACTTTTGAATATATTCAGTTAAGGATCTTTGATTAGATTGCAAGAACCAGGGTGGGTCTTAATCTTCTTACTGGCGTCCTTTATAAATGGAGGAATAAGAAACCGGCAGACATAGAAAGAAGGTGGCAGAGACAGAGAAACTTCCAGATTTGATGAACATGGATGAGAGAAAAGCCACAGACAGAGCAGCTGGAGGCTGAGAGCAATGAGGCCCAGAGGAAAGGGGAGAGCCAAGTAGACCCTGCTATGTGCCTGACAGCCCACACCTGAGCTCTGGAAGAAAGTGACCCTAGAGGAAAAGGCATAGACCAGCAGAGGCGCCACTGTGCCCTACGATGTAGCAGGAGGCCAGGATAGCCAGCAGCCAACCTTTGGGGAGTGCACTTCACCTGATGCCTTGATTTGGACATTTTTCCAAGCCTCAGAACTGTAAGCTTTTAACCTAATAAATCCTATTATAGAAGCTAACTCATTTCTGGTATATTGCATTGGTAGCCTTTAGCAAAGTAAAAGAGCATACTTCACATTATATAATATATGAATTTATAAATTTCAATTAAAGTTTACTAAATGTCTATATACATTGAATTGGAATGGTAATAGCTAAACTAGAAGGGCATTAAGGTTTGAGACAAATCTGAATTTGAACCTATGATCTGCTAATTAAGAACTACTATCTTCTATTAGGTAAATCATATGGTTTCTCTAATTCCTCATTGAGATTATTGGCTACATTTTAGAACTGTAGTGGAATTAGAGATAGTATGAGCAAACATCTATGTGTGTAGAACATTATAGGTTCCCAATAAAATATCCCTATTATTACAGGTTTATTTATAAAACTAAATTTCTTCTGCATTTCTTAAAAATTTTCATAAAGACATTAATTTATCAATTTGTTTCTTGAAAAATAAAAATAAATTTTGTAATATGAGTAATCAACAGAAATTCTAATTTTGATTTTACAGAATATACAGAAATGAATGGAAATATTTATATTTCTAGTTAGGAGAAACTATTCTAATATACTTGATTTCCTACTCTTACACATGTACACCTTTTGATGTCCTGCTGACATTTTGTTTATGTTTTTTTACATAGTCACATTTTTAAGCACAGGCCTTAAATTTCAAATAAGTCACTCATACTTTTAACAGATTTTTAAACTCAATTCTACTTTTGTTCCTGGACTCATTTATTTCTTCCTTATTTCCATTTTTAAGTTCAAATTTGGGCTTTTTTACATCATTAATAACTCCCCATCATACTTATCCTTTCCTCTACTTACTTGAACATGTAGAGCATATTTATAAGAACTGTTTTAATATTGTTATCCATCAATGCTAATATTTTTGCCATTTCTGGATCAGTTTCCTTTTAACTAATTTTTCTTCTGAATTATACATTGTAATTTTCTGCTTCTTTGTGTGCCTAGAAATTTTCTCTTGGATGCAGGACTTTGTGAATCTACATTATTAGGTGCTAAATTTTCTTTTACTGCTTTAAGTAATTTGAAGCTTTGTTCTGAGACACAGTTAAGTTACTTAGAAACAATTTCATTCTTTCTATTCTTAGTTTTCAAGTTTTGTTAGGTGAGCACTGTATAGTCTTTAGTCTAGGACTAATTTAGCACCATTACTGAAGCAACATTCTGTGAGGATTCTCTTTGCTGCCCTGCATCTTAGAAGGTCTTCCCACTCTGACTGGTGGGAAATCAAACTATTCCTGATTCTGTGTTGGTTCCAAGAATGATTCCTTCTCTTCTTTTCCTGTGGTTCTTTCAAAGATATCTATTGTTTCCTTACATGCACAGGTAAGTCAATACTTAAGAATATACTCCAGGGAAATTCTCTGAAATTCTCCAGAGCTCCCTTTCTGTGGGCAGCTCATTCCTGTCTACCCCACAAATTCTAGCTGCTTCGTCCTTCCTGATCTTCAGTTCCATTTTATAATCCCAGGGAGCCCACAGGACTCTGATTGGGCTAGCCTTTCCTATGTTGCACCAAAGAAACTCTCAACAGGCAGTGAGATCCAACATTCATAGGACCCTCTTCATGTACCATTCTTTTTTCTGAGATCACTGTATCACACAAAATGTTGCCCAATGCACAAAAACATTTGTTTCATGTTTTTCAGGTTTAGTTGTTTATGGCCACCTGCTAAATCCTGTCCCAGTTGTTCTATCAGGGGTGGTGTAGAAGTTCCTATTTCAATTCCCTAAGTAGGAATAGATTTTAATATATTGTTTTATGTCCAAATCTGGACATGTCAAGGGAAAGAATTTTGTGCCCACATTCTTTGATTAAAAAACATATTCAATATTGTTTATATTAAGAATATGTTTATATTCTTTCATTGAATGGTAAATTCTATTTTCATTCTTTCACATGTAATAACATGTTTATATGTAAGCAAAATATAACTTTGGTTTTAACTGCATCATTCCTACATTAATAAAAGTGTGTAGATTTTGCAGTTTCTAAAGACAGTTAAAGATAGAAGATTTGTATTAACAGTGCTAGTATTGAATCGCTAAGATTTATTGTGTCATAATTTAAATGATCAGTTTAGTAAACTGGAAAATGTTAGGTTAATAAAGATTGTTTTTGTTTTTCGGTCTAGTTGAATATGTGATTTAATAGTCTACATTAGGCCATTACAATAGACAAAATTTTTCCTATGAAGATCCATAGCTATTCAAATTGTAATACATGTTGATGTTCTCCATAAACAAATATGAATCGATTTCTAACCAATCAACCTTCAAGAGAATAAACATTTGTGCATCTGTGTATTTTACTGAGTTACTCAATGTTAGTTTTACATTAAAATTGTCCTATGCCTAATTTTCTACTTTTGGCTTGGAAATAGAAAAAACATGAACCCAATTTCTCATTATTGATATAATCGAAGTTATAAACATGACTTTTAAAAAATACTATTGTGTAAGCATATCAACAATAAAAGGAAAAGCCCTAGAAAAGGAGTAAAAAGGAATAACTCTCATGATTTTCTATGTTATTATATATTTCTTTGTTTGGATATTTTTCCTAAAGTCATTTGATCACTTGAAATTCTTTAAAATAAAACAATGATATTGTTGGGAAAAACGGTGCTCACTGGGACACGGAGACTGATGATTGCAGGCAGAAAGTTTATTGGGAAGCTCTCCTAACAGAAGGGGTCTGAATAATAGACTTCAGCCTACTGCCAGCATGGTGGGGCTCTGAAGAGGGACTTCAGCCCACCCCTGGAAGGTGGTGGATATGAATTTATACATTACATCAATAGGCGGGGAAACTGAATACAGCCTGGGGCCAAATGGCCGGGGGGAGTGGGGTAGGTCTTGGAATGCGGGAGGGGTTGGGGAGGGAGTGATGGCCCTTATCTGCTCCATTTTGTTTATTCTTGGGAAGAGATGAGTTAGGTGGGTTATGGCTGGAGACTGCCTTTCCTCAACCTATGCCACAGGGCCATTGATTCAGGTCCTATGACCTGTCAATCATTGCAAACCTGGTAAGGCGGAAACTCTAACAGATATTATCATTTTTTCCTAAGAGTTGTATCAGTAATGTGGCTAAATAAAATGCTGATAAAAGATGAGTTACTGTGAAAACTTTAAGCCAACAAAGAATATATTCATTAACTCACAATTAAGTTGTTTAATTTGTGTAGAAATTATACATTCTCCATGATATTTGTTTTCTAGTTGAATTGTCATGGGTTAGTCTATATTGCCAATGGCAATGATTTCTTCAAGTGGAGAGCAGAATATAACAAAAAGGACATTTGTTAGCTTTGAATATATTTTTTAAGGCATAATATTAAAAATTTTCAGCATTTTTGAGAGAGAAAATGAATTTATAAAATCGGCATTTCTCTTTTTACATGTCAAAAGCAAGGATTGGCATTCTCAGAAAAGGATTATTGAAAGTCATAGATTGAACAGAAAAGAAGATAAAACATCAGTCCCCCTCATTAGTAATAGGTAATTAAATAACAGTGTTACTAGGATGTTGGAAACAGAAGACTTACAGAAGATGAGGCTATGATTTTGATGTTTCCCACCCCAGAGAAACCCTGGATAGGTGAGAAAAAAATTTCTAGGTAGAAGCCTTAGATAGGTAGAAGGAGAAACTAAGAATGTCTGAGTTGGTTCCTCACTTCCTTAGGACAGCTAGACTGGCTGTGCGTTGGCAGAACACCTTTGACAAAGACTGTTTGCTAGCTGGTGAACCCCAAAATGACTGCCTTGGAGCAAGAGAATATATTTAGACCTTTCCAATGTTTCCTGGCAACAGAGAGATACTGAGAAGACTGTAGTATTTATCTTTCAGGTTTGAGGCTTTTTTGATCAGAGGCACAGGTGAAATCCCCCTTCTACTGTATGCTATGCTTCAAAATAAGACCAGGAAAAACTGCAGCAGATACCAACATAGGAAAAGCAAGGGAGAGATGAGAGCAGCCACACTTTGGCATGGTCCACCTGAAGCTGAGAGAACAACTGCAATACTAATGTCTTTCCTTTGCTATCTTGAATATATGTAAACTCTATCTTGTATACAGATGTCCATGAGGGAGTATGGAAGGAGAAACAAGAAGGAGAAACTAAATGTTCCATGGTTATCTGTAGCTAATTTTAAAAGTAATGACTTATAAATTTAAATACAAAAATATTCATTGTCATGTCAAAATTATTTCATAATTGTCATCCTTTTGTTAATTATGTCTTTTTTTACTTTATTTGTACATTTAATAATTGAAAATATAAACAATTAAAAACTAAAAAGTAAATACAGATGAATAAATATATACATTTCTCAAGTAAATGTAATGAATACATATAAATTTTTTTTTGAATCAAACAATATGTTACACAATATATGTGGTTCATAGTAACACATTCATACATTATTTGTCCTTTTGTGTCTGGCTTGCTTCGCTCAACATAATGTCCTCCAGGTTCATCCATGTTGTCATACGCTTTACGACTTCATTTCTTCTTACAGCGGCATAATATTCCATTGTGTGAATAGACCACAGTTTATTTATCCATTCATCTGCTGATGGACACCTGGGTTGTTTCCAGCTTTTGGCAATGGTGAATAATGTTGCTAGGAACATCGGTGTACAGATGTCTGTTCATGTCACTGCTTTCAGTTCTTCTGGGTATGTACTCAGTAGTGGTATTGCAGGGTCACGTGGCAAGTCTATATTCAACTTCTTTAGGAACTGCCAAATAGTCCTCCATAGTGGCTGTACCATTCTGCATTCTCACCAGCAGTGAATAAGTGTTCCTATCTCTCCACATCCTCTCCAACACTTGTAGTTCTCTGTCTTTTTAATAGTGGCCATTCTGATAGGTGTGAAATGATATCTCATTGTAGTTTTTTTTTTTTTTTTTAAAGATTTATTTATTTTATTTATTTATCCCCCCCTTGCTGCTTGTGTTGCTGTGTCCATTCGCTGCCTGTCTTCTCTGTGTCTGCTTATCTCCCCCTTGCTGTGAGGTCTTGCCGCATCAGCC